>JACCPG010000557.1:0-21895 GCA_016069955.1 Drepana arcuata
ACAAACTTATAATAATATATCCTCACGCCTTTCCACAAGGGTCCCCGAAGGGGTAGGCAGAGGTGTATAGGTAATACACACACACCCACTTTAATTTGCATTACAATTTAATACACACACACAAATTACACACACATATTAACAAACTTTCACATTTATAATAGTCCGGTATAGCTAATGACTGCGACGCTCAGGTCGCGTTCGATTCCCGCTGAAGGCAGATATAGGTGTGATGAACACGAGTATTTATACCTTAGTTTTGTATCTCTTATGTATTTATTTATATACATATCATCACGCCGAGTCCCTAACGGGGTAGGCAGAGAGTAACTGGACAATTATATTACTTATATAGTTATCTTAATATATATATAAATCTCGTGTCACAATGTTTGTCCTCAATGGACTCCTAAACCACTTAACCGATTATAATAAAATTCTCACACCTTGTGCAGTTCGATCCAACTTGAGAGATAGGATAGCTTACATCACAATTGGACCCAGTAGGTGGTGCTGCGATCGTGTTTCAGGAAATTTTACTTTTTCACCCGGGCGAAGCTGGGCGGAACAGCTAGTATATATATATATATATATACTTATGTAAATTTATAAACTGACGAGCATGTATGACGATACTGATGAATGTGGACGAAGCGAATGAGGTATCTTATTGATTTATTTTTTTATTAAGGAACAGGAAAACACAGTACTTAACTAATAAGTTTCCCATAATGCCTGCAGTAGTATAAAACTGTGTCGCAGACATTAACATTCATCTCTAGAAAAAGGTGTTACAGAGTTCCTAGTGTGTATGTATGTGTCTATGTGTGTGTATGTGTAGGTATGTAAGGTTGGAGAGAACTGGCTCTACCCTCTGGCCTACCCTATGTATGGTGGCACTGAACGCTCGCGGTGTGTCAGGTACAAGGTAAAGTTGACGCCGGGCACGAGCAAGCGCGGCAAGGCGGCCAAGACCGCGCTGCAGGTGTTCCTGCGCGAGCGCTCGGCCCCGCGGGACCTGGACCTGCTCAAGGCCGTGCGCGACGAGGACCTGGCCCGCAACTTCCCCGGGAAGGTCAAGATCTCCGCCCCCAATCTACATAAGCATAAGAAATAAACGTTGTCGTTATAATACCAGACGTTTTATTGATTATAAATACCATACATACATACATACATATCATCACGCCGAGTCACTAAGGGGTAGGCAGAGAGTATAGAGCGCCAGTTCTCTCTAGACTTATATACCTCTTTCGCTTCGTCCACATTCATCAGTCTCTTCATACATGCTCGTCGGTTTCGAGTACTCTTAACGTTCCCGTCCTTCAGAGTCCGATCTATTTGATCCAGGTAGTTGGAACGGGGCCTTCCTCTGCCTCTTCTTGCACACACTTTTGCTTTGTATATCTGTTTCGTCAATCTTTCTTCACTCATCCTTTATAAATACCGTATATATTGTAATCAGAATATTTTGTTTTTTTTATATATAATGTTTTATGACTCCTGGTATAATCTGGATTATACTTGGAGTCATAGGTAGTTATTAATAGCTGGCTATTAATCTATACCTGCGCCGAATTTTATCAAAATCCGTTCAGTATTTTTGTGTGATTGAAATAAACGTCCGAACAGGTTTTCACAATAATATTGGGTATATTATAAAATGAAAGTGTCTCGCCGCGTCTGTCTATCTGTCAGCGTTAAACTACTGAACGATTTTCATGCGGTTTTCACCAGAGGACAGAATAATACGTGACAAAAGTTTAAGTGTAAAATTTTGTCTATTTGGGATATAACGAAACAATGTATGTACCCGAGCGAAGCCGGGACAGGTCGCTAGGTCTAGTGGCTAGGTAGTCGCTATAATATAGGTAAGATATGCGTTTTACATACTTTTTCATACATACACGCCATACAACATTAAACAATTAAGTTATATTTATTTCATCCCCTTCTGGGATCCTGTGGGCAACGTGAAGATAAGTTAACTCACCCTGTATTGAAGTTCAAAGCGTTACAAATTAGTTTTCCACTTGATTACAGCGATGAAACATCACAAGTCTACTGCAAATAAAAGTTCACAAAATAAAACCCACACGGCAGAGTAACAGCCTTTATTGAAACAACACCAATAACCTTAACAAAAACATCTCCAAGGATTGTCTACTAGTCATCTTCCTCCTCTTCCTCTGGGAACCCTTCTCCCTCGCCCACGAGGGCCGGTGGCGGGGGCGGAGGGAGATGGGCGATGCGGTATGCCTGGGGACAATGCAACTGAATTAAACTGGCTCTTATACCATAATATATCCTCACGCCTTCCCACAAGGGTCCCCGAAGGGTTAGGCAGAGAAGTATAGGTAATACCCACACACACATTCTGCCAGATGCAAGTCCATCGCCGTTACTCAAGCACGACTATACATTTCTTTGATTGCTTTTCAAAGGTATGCAGGTTTCCTCTCGATGTTTTCCTTCACAGTAAAGCTCGTGGTGTGACTAATCACTGTACTTAAGTTCAGACAAACTCATTGGTACAGTCGACCTTCGATCTTTGTGTCGTAGGCAACTACTCGAACCACTCGGCCATTTTAACTCTTATATCAAACTAGCTGTACCCGCGACTTCGTCCGCGCGGAAAAGTAATATTAAGCAGCATATATTTTTTTTTATTTGACCTTTTTAATAGTATTAATTTATATGTAATCAAGAGCCAAAAAATAAGTTTCAAGCTTCTAGCTTAAAAAATTATGAAACTTCCATACAAACTTTCATCTCCTATTTCAACAACAACACTTTTTCGCATTAAAAAGTAGCCTATGTCCTTCCTCAGGCTCTAGACTACATCTGTACCAAATTTCAATTAAATCGGTTCAGTAGTTTAGGCGTGAAAAGATAACAGACAGACAGAGCGCCAAAGTTACTTCGCATTTATAATATTAGTAGGGATTTAGTATTTAAGGTCGGTGCATTTAGACTCTGACCTCCTCGTCAGCAAACGTAGGGTCAGCTATCTCCATGACCTCGGGCCCCACGGGGTACTCGTCCTGCGGCCGCGGCAGCTGCAACGGCGTGAAGTTCGGCGGCTGGAACTTCAGCCCCCAGCCCACATATATACACTCCGACTTCCTGGTGACAATTGTTAAGGGTATTTAGCACGGTAGTAGAAACTGGGGAGATTATTTCGCCGCTTCTGCTCTTGACAAACCTTTTCTTGGTAAACGTTCTGGATATTTAACTTTATAATTTTATACCGTATTGAAGCCGTGGTGGCCGAGTGGTTCGAGCAGTTGCCTGCGACGCAAAGGTCGCAAGTTCGAATCCCGACTGTACCAATGAGTTTTTCTGAACTTGGTACAGTGATTAGTCACACCACGAGCTTTACGGTGAAGGAAAACATCGAGAGGAAACCTGCATACGTCTGAGAAGAAATTCAAAGGCGTATGTATAGTCGTGCTTGAGTAACGGCGATAGACTCCATGTCACGTTGGCACCTAATATACCTCTGGCGGAAAGTAGGTGTGTGGGTATTACCTATACACCTCTGCCTACCCCTTCGGGGACCCTTGTGGGAAGGCGTGAGGATATATATATATATATATATAATTTTATACGTTACTAGCTGCCCCGCCCAGCTTTGCTTGTGTGAAAAAATAAAAGTTGCTATTACACGATCGCAGCGCCACCTATCGAGTTCAATTGTGAATCTAATCAATTCTCGAATCCACCTGAAGAAACACAGAAAGTTTCAACGATTCAGCCGCTAACGATTCTATGAAGGATATTCAGACAAACTTTTATTTTTATATAGATATGTCCCGCCCAACTTCGCTCGGGTGAAAAAGTAAAATTTCCTGAAACACGATCGCAGCGCCACCTATCGGGTCCAATTGTGATGTAAGCTATCCTATCTTTAAAGTTAGCTCAAACTGCACACGGTGTGCAAATTTGATTAAAATCGGTTCAGTAGTTTAGGAGCCCATCGCGGACAAACAACGTGACGCAACGGGATGATAGCATGAACGCCAACAGAAAAAGGATCTTGTCTAGATACTTAGTTCTGTCTAGAGCAAATCGCGAAACAAGGCAAAGTGAAGGTAGGTCATAAACATATGACGCGGAGTACATACTTGCCGTTAGTGGCGTAGGCTACAGCCCCGGGCCACACGGAGCTGCGCATCACGACCAGCGCGCGGTCGGGGGCCAGGGCCGAGCTGGCGCGGGGGGTCCAGGCGCTGAGGCCCTCCATGCGGGCGTCCTCCGACAGAGACGTGAACAGCGGTGGACCAGTCTCTGGCTCGATAGGGGGAGGCCCTTCGTCGTCCTCTTCCTCCAAGCCTTCTTCCTGATATAGGTTTAAAGAAGGTTTATTTCTCATAAAAACTATATAATATACTAGCTGTGCCCGCGACTTCGTCAGCGTGGACGGCTTTTTATCTTTCGTAAAAATGATTTTTTTTTTTCAATAAAATGTATCCTATGTTACTTCTAGTACCTCCAAGAATATGTGTACAAAGTTTTATAGTGATCTCTTAAGTAGTTTTTACGTGAAAGCGTAACAAACAAACTTACATTCACATTTATAATATTAGTAAGATAGTTATAGAAAATAGTTCACTTAAAATGAGATACAGTGTTTAATACATGTCTGCGTGTTTATGATATGGAGTTATTGATCAAACAGATCTCTACTTTAATAAAAGTTGTCTCAGAAAATAAACTAGTTTCCCTATGCAATAAAATAAATGACTCCAATGTTAACAACATTTATCATTAATTAAGTGAAGTAACTCGTTTCGAAACATGGTTTTATGAGATTTTTCAGAAACTATTAATATTATTTAAAAAAATAAAAGCCGTGGTGGCCGAGTGGTTCGAACAGTTGCCTGCGACACAAAGATCGCAAGTTCGAATCCCGACTGTACCAATGAGTTTTTCTGTACTTAAGTACAGTGATTAGTCACACCACGAGCTTTACGGTGAAGGAAAACATCGTGAGGAAACCTGCATACGTCTGAGAAGAAATTCAAAGGCATATGTATAGTCGTGCTTGAGTAACGGCGATGGACTCGCCATCTGTCACGTTGGCACCTAATATACCTCTGGCAGAAAGTGGGTGTGTGGGTATTACCTATACACCTCTGCCAACCCCTTCGGGGACCCTTGTGGAAAGGCGTGAGGATACAATACAAAAAAAAAATAAAGACTTAGTTACATTCTACACTTCTTGCTCTATATAAACGAGGGTTTACCATCCCAGCGTTGGGATTCCACCAGATAGTCCTCCCCTGCTTGAGGATATGCCTTCCATGGTGCACCCAGTAGGTCAGGTTGGTGTCGAGGAGGTCCTTGAGCGTGTGCCCCTGGTAGTAGGGGTTGGGGTTGAAGTCCATGTCACCTAGGGGAACAGACTTGGCAATTAAATATATAAGAGTACCTACCTGCAATGTTTACATTCAATTATTTAACTCTTGACGTCAAGAGTACTCGAAACCGACGAGCATGTATGAAGACATGATGAATGTGGACGAAGCGAAAGAGGTATGTAAGTCTAGAGAGAACTGGCGCTCTATACTCTCTGCGTTAGGGACTCGGCGTGATGATATGTATGTAATTATTTAACTGTACTTATCAATGTGAACTGTACATCGATATTATTACAAAAAAAAATACATTAAGAGTGGCCAAGTGGTTCGAGTCGCCTGTGATACAAAGATCGATTTCGAATCCCGACCGTACCAATGAGTTTTTCTGATCATAAGTACAGTGATTAAGTCACACCACGAGCTTTACGGCGAAGGATCATACTAGCATATAAATACATACATATAGGGTCTAGGACTGAATCTGAATCTCTATGTGGCAAATTAAAATACCTCCCCCCTCCTCCATATCAAGGTCCTCCTCCTCCTCCCCAGAGCCGTAGGTGAAGAACCCCTGGGGTGAGATGGCGGTGGCTGAAGCGATGCGTGCGATCTGCGCGCGTAGGTAGTGGCGCTCTGTACCCTCGAAGGGGGGAAACGTCAGAACCTGTAGTGATGGAAAATTTTCTAGCTTCGAAGTCTTTTTATAGACTGCATGCTTACATCCCTAATCTACTAATATTATAAATGTGAATGTAAGTTTGTTTACGCTTTCACGTAAAAACTACTTAACCGATCATCATAAAAAATTGTACACATATTCTCGGAGGTATTAGAAGTAACATAGGATACTTTTTGTTGAAAAAAAAAATGTTTTTATGAAAGATAAAAAAGCCGTCCACGCCGACGAAGTCGCGGGCACAGCTAGTTATTAATATAATAATACACTGCTCATCAAACCAATTGCCACACCTTGCAAGTTTGTGTTTTGTAAGGATTAGGTATCAGAAAAAAGTGTTGATATATTTGGTAATACATGTCAAATGTCGTTTAATAGTGAATATAATATATATATCCTCACGTCTTCCCAAGAGGAGTAGGCAGAGGAGTATAAGCAGTACACACACACCGACTTCCCGCCAGATATATTTTAGGTGTCAACGTGACAGATATAGATAGTTAATAATACCTTACATTACTCATTCAATATGAAAACGACATTTGATGGTGAGCAATACCATAAATATTGAGTTGCAGACCTAACTGGTTTAAGCTAAGCATGATAACCTCAGCATCCAAGTCGCCGGTCATACAGCGCACAGTGAGCCGGGCAACCCGGATGTGGTCTGGAGTCAGGTCCGGTAGACAGATCCACGGGTCGCCGGGCTGGTTGCACACCCAGTATACCTGCATGCGGCCCGACAGACAATATGAGCGTATTTTCTACTAATTGACATAAGAAAATGAATTATTATTTATCATTATTTGTCAATGATTAATCACACAAAGCTGTACGGTGAAAGAAAACATCGAGACCGAGAGAAACCTGTATAGGTTTATCAAGAAGTTCAAAGTTGCGTGAATAGCAAAAAGAGCTTTTTTTTTTGTATTGTCTCTCGTAGCGTGAGTGCCGGGAACTTTTGCTACTTAACCGGTCAATGGCAAGACCTAGGCCTCCAGCCAGGCACTTAATTTCTAAGCAACACAGCTAAGGGCACCCTATGTGGGGTACGAACCTCGGCTTAGGGCGTTGCTGGATCGCGAGCAAGGGAGCTGGGCTGGACTGGTGAAAAAGAGCTATAGTCTCGCCACCTAAAAATATCTCCGGCTAGAGGAGGGTGTGTTACGCACCTCTGCCTTTCCATTCGGGGAACCTTGTGGGAAGGTGTCAAGATATATTAATCTTTGCAAAGGGCTTCGTGAAAGAAAGCGCTATCGCCTCTTTCCGCGGGATTATATTGTACCACCGTGACAATAAGCGAGTCTATCGCAGTCTTTCAAGTGCAAGGTTTCAAATGTCTCACGATGTTTTCATCATAAAGCTCGTGATGTAGGTACTCAGAGCTTTAAAAGCATCAATTATATTCAAAGCTTTATATTTAGTGATGAGAGCATTAAAAGAACAAGTGGGAAGATCCACTGGAATCCGTGACACCCAACAGGGGCATATAATAGTAGGTAAATAAAAGAAAACTGCCTTTTTATTGATCCCCTGGCCAGGTCTCTCGACAGGTATTATGGGCGGTGTCTGCCAGGTGGAGACGGGCTCGGGAGGCAGTATGGGGCGCACTGGCTCCCTTGGCTTTTCCATTTTACCTTCACCTTCGCCCACTTTGGAATAAAGCATTTGATTAAATTCTCAAATTAGGCTATCAAAGTATTAACATTTTTTTGTACAATTAAAAAATTACCACATGTGGCAAGCACAGTAGTAATCTCTAAAGGACCAAAACCAATTCTGTACACTAAGGAGTACAACGGAGCCAAATGACGCGGCTCCATTTTAGAGATACATGATTATATACAAAAAAAAATATAAGATTAAAAACAATACTGCACAACCAATTACAGGTAAACACAACATGCAAAGCGGACATCATAACATAATAATAAATATAACAGAATTGATTAACGATAGTAGCAGTAACGATAGTGAGCCGTGGTGGCCGAGTGGTTCGAGCAGTTGCCTGCGACGCAAAGGTCGCAAGATCGAATCTCGACTGTACCAATGTGTTTTTCGGAACTTAAGTACAGTGATTAGTCACACCACGAGCTTTACGGTGAAGGAAAACATCGAGAGGAAACCTGCATACGTCTGAGAAGAAAGTCAAAAGGCGTATGTATAGTCGTGCTTGAGTAACGGCAATGGACTCGCCATCTGTCACGTTGGGACTTAATATACCTCTGGCAGAAAGTGGGTGTTTGGGTATTACCTATAGACCTCTGCCTACCCCTTCGGGGACCCTTGTGGGAAGGCGGGAGGATATATATTATTATATAGTAGCAGTAATTTAAAGGTAGTACTTTGATAGTACTAGAACTATCAAGGTTTGATGATGGCTTTTATGTATGAAGCTGCACTGTGTGGATGTCACACAAATCACTAAGGATATTTACAAGCCTACTCAATCGCACTATTGGGGAATAGGCGCCAAAATAGTGCGACGAAGAGGTGGAACGAGAAGGGTGATAGGATTACAAGAATTGTCTATATATATAGATACGTACTCATTTCCTTCTGTTCCTCAATTTCCTGAACACGATGTTCCTCGATTCCCTCGCCCTCTCCAGGCATGTCCCGTAACTCGAATTCCTAGCAAACAAGTACCATGAAAGTCAATTGCTCAGTTTGTAACTTCATCATTGAGTCATATAACGGCATCCAACCCTGATTCTCCTGTCAAGCTCTTCAATAGTGAGATCGGTTTCCGCTACATAGTAATTCGCTTTCGTGCCGAATATCTTACCAAAGAACCTGCAAAAACGGAATAGGGTTAATATTTAAATCACCCGATAATAGCAGAATCGTATTTTCCTGGGTATGTCAGAGGAAGTATGCAAATAACTTGAATGCAGTTGAGATGCGATCTTTTCGAAAAATGTGCGGCGTAACGATATTAGATCGAATCCGCAATGAAGAGATTCGCAAATCAACTGGCGTGAATGAGGACGCGATTGTAAAGATGAAGAAAGGCATGTTACGTTGGTTTGGACACATAGAAAGGATGAGTGAAGAAAGATTGACGAAACAAATATACAAAGCAAAAGTGTGTGCAAGAAGAGGCAGAAGAAGGCCACGTTCCAACTACCTGGATCAACTCGATCGGACTCTCAAGGACGGGAACGTTAAGAGCACTCGAAACCAACGAGCATGTATGAAGAGCCTGATGAATGTGGACGAAGCGAAAGAGGTATGTAAGTCTAGAGAGAACTCTCTACTCTCTGCCTACCCCGTTAGGGACTTGGCGTGATGATATGTATGTATTTTTCTAAAGTTAAGTATAGCAATGAGTCACCACGAGTTTTACAGTGCAGGGAAACATCGAGAGGAAATCTGCATGCGTTAAGGAAGCGACATCTCTGCAAGTTGTCGGAGAAGGCGACAGACTAGACGAAAATAGGCTAAGGTTACACTTCTGCTTATCCCTTGGGGAGTTAAGAGAAACTCTTACCTGACTGTGGATACTGGTTCCTTGATAGCCAGCATATTCAGTGCTATGTAGACAGCGTAACACTCGCTGTCTGGTAGTCCATAACCACCCTGATAGTCAGAACCAAGCCAGAAATAAGTAACTTGTCTTTTAATATATTTGTTGTTTTTAATATATTTATTAATTATAAAATAATATTAATTAATTATCATATTCATTTTAGTGTACCTCCCGAAAATAATAGTTATGCTCTATGAGGTCTGCTATCCTGGGCTTCACGTTCTCCTCTTCCAAGTCCAGCTCCTGTTCCTCTTCCCCCATATTATCCATCTTCTCATTCTTGCTGGCCACCAGCTGTAGGCAGCCACCAATATCGAGTTACATAATAATTACCCAGGGATTTGAACATCGAGAGTACCTACTTGAACCGGCGAATATATAGGTATGTGAGATAAGAGACGGATTTACGTGGATGAATCAAAAGAGGCATAAAGAGGACTGGCACTCTACCGTCTCCACCTACCCTGGACTTGACGTAGTGATATAGATGGATCTATAGTAATAATTTATACGAATCATTGTCGACTTTTATGTTTAAGGCAAAAACCTGGTGACTTTATTACATACAACACATCCTTGTAAGGCCTACATGCCGGATATTTTCTAATGCCTTAAAAAAAGGAGCAGTGATGGCGGAGTGGTTCGAGTAGATGCCAGCAAAACATAGATTGCAAGCTCGAATCCCGACTAAACAAATGAGTTTTTCTGAACGTAAGTACAGTGATAACTGGCACCTACGAGCTTTACGATGACAAAAACATCGAGAGGAAACCCAAGTATGTTTGAGAAAAATCAAAGACTTGTATAGTCGTGCTTGAATAACGGCGATGGACTTGCCTTCTGCTCGTCATCACTTATATCTCCAGCGAAAAGAGGGCTTGTGGTTGCCTACTACCTAGATACTTCTGCTTACCCCTTCGGGGATAAAAACTACAGTCTCCGAGTATAAGCTTGTGTGTGACTTGGTCTGAGATGGGCAGTCCACGTATCCTACTTCTGCTTAAGAGCAATTAAAGTTTAAATAATGCTCGCCCCCACGAACGGACCGTCAGACATGGTAGTAGTAGCACTATATATGCTAATGGTAGCCGGATTGATCCCGGATGTATCCATCCAACTACCTTTTTGTATCTATTGGGGTGCCTAACGGAATTTAGAAGCGATTAATGGAATCAGTGTGAGGTGTATAATTATTATTATCTTATGTTTTGACCCTAAACATCTCGTCCATTCTCCGCACGATGGTCAGCTGGGGCGGCGTTAGGTACACATCGTTGAGCAGGTCAAAGTTCGGCCGGAACTTTTCCTGCTTCACCTCCCAGGAGTACTGCTCGAAGTTGTCCACCACATCCGGCGGCTTTTGGGACAATATCTTCTGGATAATGTCTACCAGGTGATCGTACCTGTTAAGGAGTGTGTCAGACTATACTGAAGAAGAAGCCAGAAGATTAGCAGAATCCCAGGACCCGCGAAGCCTGGTGACTGTGGTATTAACTTGTAAGTTACTTACTTCCCCCATACCTACTAATGTACTATTGCTGTTACATAATAAAATTGTAATACCATATGATTTGAAAAGAGTAACCATGGAGTTTCTTGCCGGTTCTTCTCCATGGAAACGACCAACCCGAACCGTGCACCTTTTACGACGTTTTATGAGTGCCCATCTAGGCCCATGTGGAATAAAATATGTTGATATTCATTTTATACTTATAGTTAGTTCAGTATAAGGTACTTAGGAGGTTGTGGAGCATGCGAGAGCAGTCCGTCCGTCAAAGTGAGCAGTTGAGATACCATGGGATTTGGTCTCTAGTAGTACTGACATACCCCATCTGCCTCCTTGGAGGGGGCTTGGTTTTATGAAGGATTATAACGTTAAAATCAGAAGGCACTTACAGTGTATCGCCCGTTGCAGCACTTTGTTGTTTCAGAAAATTTTTTGCCAAGACCAAATCATTATTCAAGTCTGGCATCACATTTTCTGTAGCTGCTATTATATCCGGTTCTAACAAAAATGTTTGCGACATTCTTGTAGCTTTAAAATACAAATTAACAATATGAATTAAACTATAACGGCATTGATTGTGTTTATAATATTTTAAAACAATTCTATAATAGCAATGGCATTCGTTGACATGCATATATTTACTTTTTTGAAATTTGAGTATTTATACAAAGTTATTATTAAGTTTGATTTGAAACAAGCTAGGCTCTCAATATTTTCCTTCACCGTAAATCTATCTAAACATATCTAAAAAGACACATAAATAAATCGAACCCCAACTATAGGCTATAGTTGGGGTTCGCCTTACCATATTTGCGTTGCAGGCGACTATTTGAACCACTCGCCCACGACGCCCACAGCAATATTCGTACGATTCTATTAGATAAAACGTATATTACTTTCTAATGAAAAAAAAAATGTGTTTTATTTCTGAACGAGTCAAAATTGTCAGCTGATAGAAAGATCTTGTTCTTGTATTTCAGTATTTTCAGTATACAATACAAGACAACCTGTCACTTGTAAAAACAACATCTTATATTCCTTTGGTCATACAATTCTATATGAAAACAATACATTTTAAAAGTTTTTAATATAATGTGGTGCATCCAGAATCGTAATAACATCATGATAAGTACCTAAAATATATTTATTATATAAAAATATTAAAATATAACCTTAAGAGTAAAGAATAACCTCTAAACCAAAATAAACATTCGCCTTGATCATGTCACTGAAATTTGACGCTGCCGCATATAATTTCCGGAAGAAATGTCCGTTTATCGCCAAGGACTTACTTCGCTGGTTTCCGGGGCACATGAACAAAGGTTTAAAGCAGATGCAACGCAAATTAAAGAGTGTAGATTGTGTTATAGAAGTTCACGACTCAAGAATACCCTTCACAGGCAGAAATCCTATATTCACAAACACCATTACAGGCGCCAAGCCTCATATACTTGTTCTAAATAAGAAAGACCTGACCATATCTTCACTAATACCTAAAATTAAGGATCAGTTAAAGGCAGAGCAGAATCTGGAGAATGTGGTGTTTACCAACAGCAAGGACCAGTACTGTCGCGGTCTGAAGACTCTGAAGCCCCTGATGGTGGACCTTATAAAGAGCTCCAATAGATATAACCGAAGTGAAGAGCTAGATTACAATATAATGATTATAGGTGTACCAAATGTTGGAAAATCATCCTTAATTAACATGCTTCGCTCCAGAAATTTGAGTATAAAGCATGCTTTACCTGTCGGAGCTGTTGCTGGAGTAACAAGAAGTCTTATGATGAAGATCAGGATAAATAATGATCCTAAAATATTTATGCTTGATACACCTGGTAAGACTTTAAAACACCTTAATTTCAAAAGATTTGATTTGAAGAAGAGAGAAGATCAGATTGACTCTGGTTGGTGTATGTGTGTAGGTGTGGAAGCTCCTTCTTTTTCTCTGTCCAGAGCTCTCTCCTTGATCTTGTCATACAACCTGATGACTATTTACTCTTTAACTTGTATTCTGTAACTTATTCTCAGTCAGCTATACTCCTAGCTACACTTCTACCTTCCCTTCCAGTGGGATATTCAAATACCTTTTTTGACACACAATATATATCATTAATTATTACAGTTAGCTCAGTTACGTTGGACCCTCACACTCACTTTTCGCCAGACATATATTTTTAGTGCCAATGTGACAGATAATGAGTAGTATAGTCTATACTATACATGTCTTCGAATTTCTTCCTTCCTTATTTATGTGACTTACTCTCCGTTTCTAATATCCTGATTTCCACTCTTATCTTCTCTTTCAGTATGATGTTCAAATATTGATGGATATTGGCTATATGGATATGGATTTGACATACATATGTCCAATCCTTATTACAGTTACCGCTACTGTATTGAACAAATCCGATTATATTTAACCATGGGGGCTGAGTGGGTACTACTTACTCACCTCAGCCTTTCCCTTGGTGGGAAAGTGTGATGATATATATCCATTTTATTTTTTATTTATAAAAATACAGGTATCCTAGAACCATCCGTTACAAATGTTGAAATGGGCCTGAAGTTAGCATTGTGTGCATCATTACAAGACCACCTAGTTGGGGAAGAGGCCATTGCGGACTACCTACTCTACTGGCTCAACAAACATGCCAAGTTTGAGTATGTGCAGTACATGGGATTGGATGAGCCAACTGATGACATCAATAGAGTGAGGAAATATTCTTATTTATATATTTTAAAAATACTTATGAATACCTTGCCTTACTTACTAGCATGGATTTGTTGTAATCTCCCCAGTAAAATAAGTTTTGTAAGTTAAACATTACTGGCACTATTTTCTCTGCCTACCTTGTGATGCCATGTATGTATGCTACCCATGCCCTTAAGGAAACCCTCAATACCATGACAGGTTGTTACTAGAAGGTTATGTTGTGCAGCTGACTTAGCCATACCTCTCAATATAAAGTCGCTAGAATGCTAGTGATACTCTGGTATTGCAAGAACCTACAGGTAATCACAACTGCTTAACATCAGACAGGCCATGTGCCATTTGGAACCATTGTAGTATTAAAGTACTTAACGAAAAACTCAAACAAACAATCAGTTTTTCAAAAGCTTAAGCCTTAAAAAACTGATTCAGTATTACTACTTCGCGATAATGAGAAAGAAGGAGGCGTCAATAACACTAAGGGTAACAGGAAGCTCCAACAGTATTCTGAGGGTATTTTTCGAGAGGCTAGGTGGGCCTACCATAGGCAGGTTTGTCGAGCTTCAACCTCCCACCTGCTGTCTCATGTCTTTTTTTATGTGTAATATTACTAATATAGTTTATAAGTTATTACTAACACGATATGGGCCTCACGCCAAGTCCCTAACGGGGTAGGCAGAGAGTATAGGGCGCCAGTTCTCTCTAGACTTACATACCTCTTTCGCTTCGTCCACATTCATCAGTCTCTTCATACATGCTCGTCGGTTTCGAGTACTCTTATTTATTATATTTCAACTAAATAAATTGTGGTTTTCTTCGCAGGTCCTGATAGCTGGTGCTCAAAAGTTCAATCGGATCCGGAAAGTCCGCGACTTTGATGGCAGGACACGTGACGTACCCGACCTTATGGAAGTGGCCAGAACTATGATTAAAGGATTCCGGACTGGGGAGCTGGGGAAGGTGCTCCTGGACATTGAACTGCTAGGGGTCTCGCCACAGATGAACGAGATGGCTGCCAAGAACTAGAGAAGACAATACCATCATCATAATATCATCACGTCGACGTTAATAAACTTGACAGTAATACTTGTATAAGACAAATGGCCGTCTGATCTAGTGGTCAGAGCTCCGGACTCTGAAGCTTGAGGTCGCGGGTTCGTGTCATGGACACGAGTATTTGTATTTGTGTATATATCTATCTATATAAGTATTTATATCGTTACCTAGTGCACTATGCAGTGGCCTAGCTACCGAAGGGCTAGACGGGGCAGTGCCCCGGGGCCCCCAAGCTCAGGGGGCTCCTAGGGACTCTTGACTTACTAACTATATATATAAATCGAACTAGTAAATATTTTTTGGAATATAAATAAACCAGATGCCATGTGACTTTAATATTGGCAACTTAGTTTTAATTTGTTCATTAACTTAAGGTACGGTTTATATTCGGTTTTTAATTTTATTATGGACTATGGAGTAGACTGTATTACGACAAATCTGGAGTACGTCGAATTCGGAAACCGACGAACACGACGAATAAACGATTTTAAATAGTTTACTTGGGGCCCTAGTTTTTTTTGTGCCCCAGGGCCTTTGGTCTCCTAGCTACGCCACTGGGTCTATGTCAATTTGTATTGAATTGTCACAAGGTATTTATTAATTATTATTTATTGAGTATATCTTGGGAAGTTAGAGGACTTTGACCCTACTAGTGTGTACAGTTAGAAGTTAAGTCCGAATGGTTATTTACACATGTAGGTATGTTAAAATATTCGTCCAGGGCAATATAGTCGACCGAAAATGTGTGTTAATGACCCTCATTTATTATGACGTACTTTTCACTGACACGTTGAGTCTCCAGTTCAATGCAAGAATATAATGTCTTGTAATACTTATTTTGAGGTTTTAGAGGAATGAGCTAAGCCCCGCGGCTTCATCCGCGCTAAGTTTGTTTACACATAGTTCCAGTAGTTGCCTGCAACGCAAAGTTCCCATTCCGACTGTACCAATGACTATTTCTGAACCTGTTCTGAATGATACCCTGGGCTTGCAATCATTTATTATGCGATGACCGCTTACTATCAGCCGGGCCGCATGCTCATTAATCACATTTATTAGTAATAAGAGAGGTAGGGCATAACGGATTTTCCGTTCAAATGGAGTTGCCCGACTGGGGCAGGACCTCTTGTTTATAGAAGGCCGTAGCCAAAGAACACAATTTATTGTGTTGTGTTTCTACGAGGAGCAGAGGGATACTCCCATTATGATGCCAACACAGTATAACTCTCCGAACACAGAGTGGCAACGCGCAAGTGATACTTCGGTATCGTGAGCGTAAATAGGCTGCGGTAACCGTTTCCCATCAGGTGGGCCGTATGCTTGTTTGCCACACATGTGGTATAAAAAAAAAGAACGAAATTAGACCTCAACCAAAAAGCTCTAGTTTCTTAGTCAACAATTCAATCGTGAATATGTAATTTTGAATGGATTATGTGATTTCTTTGTACTACAAACTGACAAATAAATTATATATTAATGTGTTAAAGCTAGCTATAAGATAGGTAGGTACTATAGAAATAAATAATTATGTATACATTTTATATATAACTATGTTTAATCTTTTCTACCCCTACGTAAAAGGGAACAAATGTTAAAATAGAAATCGGGGACTTTGTTTAGCCGTTTCTTCTCCTGGCAGGTATATTTTTTCTTGGAAACGGTGGTAACTTTAGTTTATACTAAGTATGTGTTGAATAAAATATTTTGATTTGAATTGAATTGATAGTGAAGCGAGGTAACAAAACTCGACCGTCTTTTGAATAATGTGAAAACAAAAACGTCAAATGTCAAATGAAGAAGTATAAAAAAACCAAGGACAAGTAATGAATCAAGTACAATCGTAAACTTAAAAATCACAAAATACTAATTGCGCGTTGAAGGTAAAATATTATGACGTAATCCTTGAATATCTGGTGGGGGGGTGAGCGTTCTCGCGTGGCACAACCGACATGACTCCGCTGGAATATTTGGAGACGTTGATGAGCTCGATCCGCGAGTATCGCTGGCTGCTCGAAGTAGCCAACACGTGCTACCCAGTAGCTTTCATGTCGCGGATACACACTGCTTAAAACCCACGTCATGACGTCACAGACCAGTTCTCAGATCTTCGCCGCATCATCGCCCGCGCTCAACATCTCCGCGTCCTGCTCTACACAAGACACGCTGAGCATGATAAGTACACCCTGGACAACGGAGTCATGGGCCTCCGAGACAGCGGGTAGCGATTCCTTCGTTTCTTGGTCTACTTGGGACACCAGTGGCACCAGCTTTGATCCGAAATCGACGACCTCTTTCGGTATACCGACGCCCTCGAACGCCACGCTCACAATTCTTAGTAATATACTGTCTACAACAAACGCTAGTGGCTTCTTCAAGCCTAAGGAAAAGTCTCTGTCCTTGGAAGACCAAGCGCTTAGTTCTTGGACATTGAAATCTTTCACGAATACTGCATACGGATCGGAGATTTGTGAGCAGGTCCACGTTAAGTACCCCTGGAGTCCCCCGACCACCGTTAGTGGCACCGATTTCTACCCCAGCACCATGCTCGAACTGGAGTCTTTCACTTCAAGAAGGGAAAGCCGCGAGACCATTGCCAGTTCGAATGAAAAAATTACTCCATTGAACTGGACTCTCCACAGCGGTCGAGTCGAGACGAAGTCTGTTGCTGATTGGTTCATCAAATCCCATACATCAACCAAACTGACAGGTTCATTAAAAAAAAGAGTAAAATAGGATTAAAATTTATTCGAAACATTATAATTTGTTTTACTGAATGTGAAACGAAGTTGTCGACTTCGCCATACAAATACACTTTTTTTTTTTACTGGGTAAAGACTAAGCCAAAGTCGTCCTAGTTGAACTTTTTCAACAACGACGTTAACGAATTAAATTTTTAACAATAGCAACACATGAACTCTAACACAGTTAACATAGTAAATAAAATCTTGACATGTTCAAAAACATGTACGTTTAATCCGTAATAAATGCATACGAGTGTTTTACACCAAATATGTATGTATGTATGTATAAAGCATACCTATTTATTCTTGTATATTTTCCGCATGTGCTACAAAGTAATCACTTTTATTAGTCGCTGGATAGGAATTATTATTTTCGACAAAAGTCTATCTATGCCAAGACAACATATGATTTTTAAAAAATATTACGCCCGCCGCCCGGTCTATTTTATTAACAATTACTAACAGTAGTCCTGCCGACTCATCCTCCGAGGAACTTAGTCGGCAGAAGTAGGGATCTGATTAGTGAGTCATACTAATTAGAAATTAATTCCCCCAAAAATATATTATACTTATTTAACTCATATAGCATAGTATCTATCATATACATATTTCTATTTCGCAACGGAATGTATTTCCGTATTTCTGGAACATAAAAAATTCCGACCAATTTGTGTATAATTTGATGATTTATGCAGTTGGGACGTTGGCAATACCGATGACGGACCGGTAGTATTTGGGCTCGGAGAGAGAGTCCACCAGGAAGGACCCCAAATCCCATTTGGAAATGGACCTTCCGGGCGATTTGTCGGGGTTCACATCGATTGTCATCTCACGGCTTTTTTCGTCTGAAAAACACTTTTTGATTAATAAAAATGAAAACAATATTTATTTTCGAGTGATTCATGTGTTAGTTACATTAATAAACTTGCAGCTATAGATAGTGCCATCCACGAAGACGCGCCCCACCAATTTCTAGTCGAGGGGCTCGCGGGATGCGGGGAGTATGACCCGAGTCTATTAATTGTTGTGTGCGTGTGCACTCATAGGTAATCGTGTTTACCGACAATGCAAAACATTAGTCGAAGCACACTAACTAAAAATAGGAAAGAATAGTGGGGCGCGTCTTCGTGGATGGCGCTATCTATATGTTAAAAAAATATATGTAACCGTTTAAGAAGTTTTCAATTTTCAACCTGTCACGAAGTTTGGCAATTCCAACTGGTAATTACTGGGTGCTGGTCGCATACTTGTCACCCTCGTTGTAAATATGTATACATAAACCATACATCTATTACCATACGAGGTAGGTGGAGGGAGAAAAGTGCCAGTTATCTCTTACAGATCGCTTCTTCTACATTCATCAATTTCCTCCTACATGATCTGCAGTTTCAAATAATGGTGATGTTTGAGGAAGGTAGAACATGGCCTTCCTCTACCTCTTTTTGCAACCAGGATTGTTAAAAGTGGAGCTAGTCCATAATTTATGAATGCGGATCAAACAAATAGCACATTAATACTTGAAATACATACTTACCAGAAATATGGGGAGGAAATACAGCAATATAATTTAAAGGACTGTCTTTTATGGCCTCATACATCCTCTTGTGGTCTTCATTGAGGTGCACAAATATAGGTGGCACCTTCTCCGGTTCGTAGAACAAGAAGGCAGACAGACAAACTGACACATTCTTCACATTCTTTGCTCTCATAGCATCTATGATGTTTTTCATCCCTTCAGAGAGGTCTGAAGTTGGCTCCAGGCAGTTCCTCGTGCCCAGAACAACAACTACTCCATCCATGCCTTCGATGGAGTCAGCCACAGAGTCAGGCTCCAGTACATTGCCTTCAAAGATTTCCACCTTGTCTTTCAGCTCAGCTGGTACCTTGGCCGGGTCACGTACGAAAGCACGGACCGAAAGACCTATGAAATATTATATTGTTTCGTTTAGTTTATTATTATACTAATGGAACCAGTAATTAAATATGAATTTATTGGTACTATGCAATGCTATGACATATATTACATACATACATATTATCTGGAAAAACTAAAAGAGGTATAGTATGTCTTGAGAAAACTGGCACTCTATTCTCTCTGCCTATCCCATTATGGACTCAGCACAATGATATTATGTACGTATGAATTGTTATGCCGAGTCCCTCATAGGGTACGAAGAGAGAGTAGAGCTCCATAGTTATTTGTATAAATATACTTCATGATTCTCAAATAGAGAAATGGTTATTACAACCCAACATTATATACATGGGAATGGAAAAATAACTTAAAACATATTTATAGTAAGTATTTCTTATTATATGATGATATGTATGTATGTATGTATTTCTTATTATTAGCTGTGGTGGTTAAGTGGATCAATTGTTGCACCACAAATATTGTGTGATGGAATCCCAAATGTACCAATGAGTTCTTCTGAACTTCAGTACAGTGATTAGACACACCACAAGCTTTATGGTAAAGGAAAACATTTGAGAGGAAATTGCATATGTTTGAGAAGATATTCAAGGGTCTATGTATAGTCTTGCTTGAATAGCGGCGATGGACCCGCCACCTCTGGTAGCAAGTGGGTGTGGGTGTGAACTACACACCCCTGCCTAACTCTACGGGGATCCTTGTGGAAGGAAGTAAAGGTATACTATTATTTCCATACCTTTTTTTACAGCAGCCTCAAGGGCGCAGAGGCCCGTCATTCCCGTGCACCCAAATATCACCACTTTCTTCATATTTGTTCTAAAATATATTTTTAATTTATACTATGTATCTATACAAATAAATAAAATTTAAGTGTCTGTTTGTAATATTAAGCTGACCGCTTTTTACTAAATGCATATGCATGTAGACACAAACATTTAGCAAATGTCATTTTTAATTTTTTTTGCCTGTCTGTTTGTTCTGACTAATCTCTGAAACGGCTTTACCGAATTTGACGGCTTTCACTGGCAGATAGCTGATGTAATAAGGAGTAACTTAGGCTACTTTCTTTGTAAGAAGTTAAAACAATAACTTTTTAGTTAAATTTCACGCGGACAAAGTCGCGGGCACAGCTAATAACAAAAAAAAATTTATATCGAGTTAAACACTTCCTACGTACCTATTTAAATTGCTTCCCTTTATAGTATGTAATCTGAGGTAAGATAGTTGTTAAACCAGTTTAAGATACATCAATGCGATCAAGTTTTTTAACTTTAATTACCTACTTAGTGGCCGACCTTATATATGTCATTTAACGAATCTCGTATTACTACTACTTTATATTACTTTTTTTATTACTTTATATTTTATATATTATTATATTATTATATATTATGTATTACTACTTTATAAACGCAAAAAAAGACATGAGAGTAGGAACCGTTCTCGAATTATTTACGCAAGTAACTCTCGATAAATATATTATCAATTTCATAACAAAGCGTAATGAAGTGTAAAGCAAAAACTGTCAACCAACCAAGCCGGCTAAGTGGTTAGATTAGATTGTATGAAAATTCACCATTTACTTGACTATATGTTTAAATTTTACAGTTCAAATAGTAATAAGGTAACCAGTATGAAAAGGGACCAACACCTACTTAATGTACCTACGTTACAATGCTCATAGTTAATTAATTATAATTATTAGTACAAAAATTAAAATTTACTTGATATTAAATACTCCAAGTGATGTAACGCCGACCAAAAGCCACAGACTACTGAGGACAGAGGAGTGAGGAATAAAGAAATATACTACGAATGAGTGACCAACCTATTTACTGAGTGACTTTGACAATCTAGCGTAAATTAAATGTCATGTTAAAAAAAGCTGCCCACAGTCCCACAGTACAGTGTCAGTAGGTCCCCAGATCTCGGTATTAACATCATATACACATAACTATCATCACGCCGAGTCCTTAACGGAGTAGGCAGAGAGGGTAGAGCGTCAGTTCTTTCCATTATTATATAATAGGTATTCACATTATTATGTCAATGTCTCTGAGAATTATCAGAATAATTTAGGAGAATGAAAAAAATTTGATTACTACAAACACAAGACAAAGGAATGGGTATTTACAATTTTACAGTTAGCGCCATCCACGAATATACTGTGGTACTATTAACACAGCACAATACGTATACTCTCATGAGAACCTATTAAAATTTGATTCGCTGAGGTTGTGTTTCAGAAGGATAATGTTAATTGCTGCTCTATTTTCTTTGAGTTTACCTAGTTATATTAAGATTACCGGTACCTACTATTGACAAGTGTTCACTATTCCAACATTTCCAGCTTCGGTTTTTAAGATTAAGATTAAAA
>JACCPG010000557.1:22895-61938 GCA_016069955.1 Drepana arcuata
GAGCAAGCTTGCTCTCGTTTGAACTTCTTAAGCTACTCGAAAACCAATACATTCGGACAAAAATATTAGTGCTATTATTTTGAGATTAACCAAATATGGAGGACACGTTAAAAATTCAAACTGATATTATATTTATTTACGTTAATTAATTATGTGAATTAGTATAGCAGTCATTTGTTTTGTTTTATACTTTCGTGAATAACGCTATTATGTACAGTATTATAGAGCATATTATGTTTAGTAATAAGGTTCTAAATACCCCCATGCTCGGCTTGTCCCCTACAATTTGGTAATACAAAGTGCATACAGATTAACAGTGCTAATCAAAGCGTGAAAGCTAGCCCCTTTTGCAGGTTCGCCAACACATTAAAAGCGCCCCAGTATAACTGATATCCAAATACGGAGATTATCTCTTATCCTCAAGGTGGTCTGCTTATCGCCCACATAAAAATCTTTATGGATCCACTTGTTAGCAACAATGTAAGTTTAGTTGCCCTTTTTACATCAACTAACGGGGTTAAATGCTTGTTGTCGCTTCCTCGGCGAAGTGCTGGTGAAATTTATACGTTAATATTTTCATTTGTTCACATTTACCCGGCTGTTGACAGACTAAAAGTTCTAAGCTAAGCTAAGCTTTAATCCTCTGGCAATCAAATTGTTTAGAAATTAAGTTGTTTGTAACTTAATAGTTTACGAATTAAGTTGTTTACAATCAAATAGTATAGAAATAAGTAGATATAGGAATCAAATCGGCTGTTAAGGAAAATATATCTTTGATCATCATCACAAGAGCTGGGCTCTTGTCGGCGTCTCTGATACAGTCCCCTCTATTAGCTTCTGTCCAGCGCAACCTACTTGACCTCCCTATACGTCATGAGAGACACTTTTTGTTTGAAAGACCAAGGAACATTCATGGGTCAGATCCATGAATGTTAATCTTGGTCTTCGTCTTCCTTCCTTCCCGTTTGAAGATTTATTATTATTATTATTATCTTATTTCTTTGAAGCCTATAAAAAATACCAATGTAAAAATTTGTGACAATGTTGTTCGTTTTTCACTCAATAACTACACGCAATGAATTTTCTTCTGAGATAGATTATCAGCTGAATTAACACAGGATATTTTATACTCGAAAACAATAAATAGAGATAAAGTTTTACGCAAACGTCGGCTCGAGGCACGCTAGCTAAATATACGAACTTCGAAACAATTTACTAGCCCTAGGCTAACTGTTTCAAAGTAAATAACTTATATATGTAGGGCGCAATCCAATTAACCGCTCCACTCTTTACGGCCCACCCATATCTAGGCTAATCGTATTCTAGTTTCGGGTCTGGATTACGTCAGCGTTGCGTGTTCTAGTCTATTTTGTACCTTTAATACCTAATATTACGCATGGTTAGTCAATTAGACCATGGTTTAGGTCTATATAATTTTGTACTTTTTATTATTGGCTTATTTACATAACGATGATAATAATTAAACATGGGGTGTGTAGACCCAACAACTATAGTACCGATAGTCATAGCGGCCAACGGTTTAATAGCAAAAAGCCTCGACCAACATCTGAAGAGGTTCCGTTAGATAGGTTGGATCATGGGCATAATACAGAAAGCTGTTCTCTCGACACGTATTGTAAGGAGCCTACTTTCTCTGGGACCCTATCTGCCGAACCTTGAACCCTAATCCCGATACATGTAGGCCCTTCAGTTCTTTTACACTTATTGATTCTCTATGGTGAATGGTGTGATTTACAGAACTGTAATATATTTGCAAAAACTCATTGGTACTTAAATCACTCGACCACCAAGCCTCTTTACGGAAACAATATTGTCTAACTTTACAACCTGCGATAAAAATATGTTTGTAATATTATTAAAAATTTCTGGATATCTGTCTATATTATCATGCCATGCCCCTATGGAGCAGGCAGCGAGACTCCAAACGAACTTACAGAGATGTGACCAGTTATCAATGTACCATATTCCCACTTGTCTGCGATAGTTAAGATCCTATGTTTGTGGTTATTAAGAAATAGCTTTTTAGTCCAAACCTTATTTTAACATACCCAAAAATTAACTGTCATGTAATGTATTTTATCGAAATCCAATAAATAGAAAGAAAAGGAAAGGTAAACGAAATTGAAAGTTTTTCACCTTGTAATTTATTATGGAGTCTAACTTTTCGACTATAGTGTAATGTCGAGCACGCATCATTATTCCCAACAGCCAAGCCAATTTCATCTTTGTACCGTATACATATAAAGTTGGAAACATATAAAAATAACACATGATTGTGATATAATAGAGTTCAGTATTAGTATACCGTGACTGTAGGCTTGCTAAATCGACCATGAGAAAATGAAAGATGGTAGTAGTGGATAAGGCGTGTGAGGTATTGTGTGGAGAGAAACTTTTGTACGAATCTATTCTAAGCTGTGTACATATTTATGAGTAGTCAATTCTGTGTTTGCTAATGATAATGTATTAGGAAGAACTAGAAATGTGATTGATACTGTTCATGGTTTTCTTCTTTTTATTTATTTTATCCCGCCTGTACCAATGAGTTTTTCTGAACTTAAGTACAGTGATTAGTCACACCACGAGCTTAACGGTGAAGGAAAACATCGAGAGGAAACCTGCATACATACGTCTGAGAAGAAATTCAGAGGCGTATGTATAGTCGTGCTGGAGAAACGGCGATGGACTCGCCATCTGTCACGTTGGCACCTAATATACCTCGGGCGGAAAGTGGGTGTGTGGGTATTACCTATACACCTCTGCCTACCCCTTTGGGGACCCTTGTGGGAAGGCGTGAGGATATATTATTATTATTTTATTTATTTTACTAAGTTGGTCATGTCGAGGGAATTAATGAAGAACGATTGACGAAAGAAGTGTATAAGGCGAGTGTGAATGAAAGTGTTGGAAGGGGTAGACCTAGGCGGACGTTTCTAGACCAAATTAGGGACGTCTTGAAAAAAGATCGAGTCAAGAGTACCCTAAACCGAAGAGCATGTATGAAAAGAATAATGAAAGTGGACGAAGCGAAAGAAGTATGTAAGGATCGTAGCAGGTGAAAAGAACCCCTACGGGAAAGAGGCATGATTATATGTATGTATGTATGTACTAAGTTGGTAAACAGGTTTAAAGTCTGATAGTAAGAGGTTATTAATACCAGAGATAGCACTCGTTATCTGCCGACTTTATCATGGGTGGACTGTGTTAGGAGTTTACGTAACGAACTATTCCCGACCTCGCAAAGCACAATATTTTTTTGTGGATTTCTGAAAACCTTACCACAAAACTGCGATTTTTAAATTGATGGAGTTGTAGATTTATGTCCTTAAGGACATACGCCCCGCATCTTTTTTTCTATATAAATTATATCTCCCAGTTTTTTTTCTGGATGAAAATCTACGTCCTTTTTTTCTGACAATCCGTATGCCAGTTTCATGATGATCGGATGAATCGTTTAGACCGGGAAAGCATAACAACTCACGAAGTAAGCAGTAGTTGGTAGTAGCAGTATTCAAATTATAAGTTAGGATTAAGTCACCGATAAGGTGCCGACACAATTCCTTTCCCAAGGACATCGACTAATTTCACAGACCAACGGCCAGCAGGCCAATGCGGGAACCACGCCAGTTAAACGGTTACCAATCGACTTTTTCATACCAAAACAATCATTGTCTATCGAATTGATGAATCACTTGTCACCAAACAATGAACAGTTTCATCACCACACTACGCTGATCGCTAAAACGGCGTGTACAATATTAAATTGGTCACAAATTGCAATGGTTTCTCGCTAAAAAAGCAATTACTTCATTAACTCCACTATGTCGTGGTCCGGTTTTAGGGTTTTTGTTGTAGCGAAAAGTTAATAGTGGTTTCCGGCTTGCAATGTACTACGATTTCGTCAGTTCACGAAGCTCTTATGTTTTTACTTGATCTTAGAGTTATAAATATGTTGCAGTAATATTTCTTAACCCGTCAAAAGTACTTTAATTAGTAAAATCATTCAGAAATATCAGTCAAAATTATTATCTTACTAATATCATAAAATGTTTGTAAGTTTGGATGTTAGAATGTTTGAATGTTTGCAGCTCTTTCACGGCAAAACGGCTGAGCCGATTTGGCTGAAAATTTTAATGGTGGTGGCTTATAACTAGGATTAGGACATAGGCTACCACTTATTCATATTGTAAAAGCTAAAGTTGGTTATATGCAAGTTGGATATTTGTATGTTTGTTACTCATTAACGGCAAAACGGCTGAGCCGATTTGGCTGAAAGTTGAAATGGTGATGGTTTATACCCATAAGTAAGATATAGGCTACATTTAATTACTTCAAGATGCATTTTTTTTAAGAGTTAATAATCTTTTGGTTGTTAGTGTTTTTAAACTTATATTAAGTTTGATTAAACAGGTTCTCACAACAGAAATTCTATATGCAAGTAAACATGTTTCTAATCAGAAGGTAGATAAGTGCACGAACACATAAAAACAGCAACAGTGAAGACAATTCGCTCGAGCGGTCAATTCAGTGGGTAGAATTGGAAAATTATGCGAATGCGAATGCGCCTGTCGCTACACTGTCGCTATGTGCGCGTGTGCGTAGGCCACACAGGATGCTCCGGTTTTCCAACAATTATTAAAGTTGAAGCCTTTACAGTAAAATTTGTATATAATGTTTTAATTTTAATTTATATTTAATATTGTTCTTCGTTAATTCATTTTTCAGTTCAATTGGCAATCTATTAATAAGATGTGGAATCAAGTAATGAGAAGTTCTTTTCCCATATTCATTGGTAAATGTCGGTTTGATTAATTGTTTGTTTGATACGCTTCTGGTGACAACTGAGCTACTTGTTTGTTGTATTTCCATCCGGAAATATTGTTCAGAGAGTAAAGTAAATTCGACTTTATGATGAATCGGTATAACAACACTGTACTTAAATAATCCCATAACATCGTTCTTTAACGTGTTTTTTATTTTAGGGGGAACTATTAATTTTAGTAGTCTGTACTGAATGTTTTTAATCTGATCTAGGTATGTTTTGTAGGTAAAGCCATAACTACTCAGTCCATAAGACAATATGCTTTCCACTAGGGTTTTATACAGAGTTAGTAATATATGAAATGGAAGTGTGCATTTAATTATATAAAATTTTGCCATGATGACTCTTAATTTATTACAAATTTTATCAATGTGCTGTGCCCAATTAAATCTGTCGTCTATGACCAAACCGAGGTATGTATGTTCAGTCATTTGTTTTATGCCAACGCAGGTGTTCGGACAACTCGACTTGGTGGAATGAAAACATTCATGGCTATGTGCAACTATCAATTTATTATTACATATAACAACTATTAATTTATCTTTGGCAGAGTAGAAATTGTTGCTGGAGCGAATATGGACAGTCGACTTCAGCTGTAGGCAAAAATAATCGGAAATAATATATTTTTTTAATTAAATTAGCTTCAGTTATGACGAAACGATTCGATGATGATGAAGCACTCAAAAACAGATCTTTAATGAATGGGCGCCATGCAACAGATGCATTATTACTCCCGAAATACATTCTATTAATAAAACTTTGAGTGTACAAACTAAAATTACACGGCAGTCGAACACATCAAAGCGGGAATATCCTAATACTTACAATTTCCTGTCGTCATATCGCTGCGACTTTGCTAATACCTATTTTCTTTTGAATTCAATATAATTTATACCTTATTTCAGGCGTATTTGATCACAATATCCAATCGAACGTTTCAAGGTAAAATAAATACAAAATGTTGTCTTTATAATGTGACATATTGTCCCCTTATGGAATTAGTTTGATTTCTGTGATCTTTGGTATCCGTTAGAATTTCCACTGTCTAAATAATAATAGTTCTTTTATATTTTTAATGTTGATGGAAAAAAACCTTTGAAATATATGTCTTGATACAAAACAAACAAAGTACAAAACTAGTTTAATCATTATACCTAGAGTTGAAATCATCGTTTGTAGGTAATAAAGACGAAAATTATGAAGAAAAGTATTTACCCAATCAAGATCTAAGATCGCACGGAACTGAAAAAAATAGTTTTAATTAAAGGAAATGCTTCACGACTCTCCAAATTCCATATTAATCACAAATTCGGTTCAGGTGGAATGTTGCCAACTGCACATGGATCGTTGACCCTTGTTCGAAAAAACTTCCGTATACTTTTTATAATAAATCGAATTAACGATTCGCATTCGTTTTGAGCCTGTGCGAACAACTGATTGTAATGGATTGTCGAAAACGATTTTCATTATTGAAAAACATCATCGCACAAAAACGACCGAGTTCGGTTTTCAGATTGCTTGAAACATATTTTGGAGAAATATTACAAATCTGGACACGTCTGTACCGTGGAGAAATGGAAATAAAATTGCAGTTGGGTTATTTCGTTCAGGGCTGGTACAATAAAACTTTTTATTGTTGTATGTAATTTGGTGTTAAATCATTGAAATATATCTTAAAGATACTTAAATAAACGTCATAGTCGATATTGATAGCTTAGTAGTAGATAGGTTCTAGTAGTTGCCTGCACCACAAAGATGGGAAACCTGCATACGTTTGAGTTTCTGTTCCTATCCTCGAGTATTCGATCAATTTGTTTTAGGTAGTTGGAACGTGGTCTTCCTCTGCCTCTTCTTGCACACGCTTTCACATTGTATATCGTTTCGATAATCTTTCACATCCTTATCTCACTCATCATTTCGGTATCCCGGCCGATAAAAATATCATACAATATATCAGTCACAACTACAACGCTATTATAATCAATATTTTATTTGCAAAATCATGGAAAAATTGTATAACCATCATGGTCACCAGGGTCGTCATCATGCCTAGTCCTTGATGCGGTGGGTAGAGACAGTAGAGCGCTAGTTTTCTCTTGACGTACATACCTCTTTCGCCTCATCCACGTCTTAAGTATTAGCAATTATTAAGATACTAGCTGTGCCTGCGACTTCGTCGGTGTGGACGGCTTTTTTTATCTTTCGTAAAAATGTTTTTAATTTCAATAAAAAGTATCCTATGTTACTTCTAATTCGTTCAAAAATATGTGTACAAAGTTTTATCATGATCGGTTAAGTAGTTTTTACGTGAAAGCGTAACAAACAAACTTACATTCACATTTATAATATTAGTAAGGAAGAGAAAAATAATAAAAAAATCTGGTATTTACATACATATTTCGCAATAACTAAAAAGAATATTAATTACTCAAGAACAAATAAAAGGCGTGATTAAATGTATTTTTCTTGCAATTAAGACGTGTGCAAGTTTATAGCTCTATTCATAAAGGTCATTCGTGTCTATGGCGAGGTTCAAATATCACTATTAAGATTCTGATCAGTTCATCGAACTCATCTCAGCGAACAAACTTTGTCTCTAAACGTGGAATATGCAAATGGCTACTTTCAAAGCCATTATGAGTATTTTGTACAGTTACCGTGCATATTTCCATAGGATATACATAATTTTTGCGGCTGTCAAATTAACTGAACGCTTTCCTGTAGCAGAGCAAAGTATTCTGTAGCAAATTAAATGTACTTCTTCTACCCATGGTCTTCAGCTGTTTTAAATACAATGCGTGAAGAAAAGCTGAACCGTGGCGGTGTCTTCAAAGGTGCTGAATGAGGTTTCCTAAGTACAGTGCTTTCACACCACAAGTATTATGGTGAAGAAAAACATCGTGAGAAAAACTGGTTACGCTTAAGCAGAAATTCAACGACGTATGTATGTATAGTCGTGCTTGAAAAACGGCGATAGATTCGCCACCTGTCACATTGGAACCTACATAATTATTAGGTATATCTTCTTACCATCAGGCAGTTTAGTATGCTTCTGTACATTGTTTTAAAATCCACCAATTAGCTGATTTGTCTAAATCAGAGCTAAATGTAGAGACTATTATTAGTAGCGAAAGGGTCATTAGAATCGATGTGTTTGTCATTAGTGAATCTTTTAAACGAGATCTATTTTGAAAACGGATGCAACTCAAATGTAGGTCAGTTGAGGAATGCAAGCGCATACTGAGGTGATGTATTTTAATATCTGCAAGTGTTTTCATGGAGCCTTTTATTAAAAACCAAGTGTTGATGCGCGACGTAAGCTATAAAAAAAATTGTATTCATCTAAATTTTATGAAAATGGTGCTCACTAAGTTTGAATGTGGTCTACTTGCTAATATGAAAATGTACTTGACGCTTTACTATAACGATTTCCAACAATATTTAATTGTGGCTGAAAAGCCGTGGTGGTAGGTTCGAGCCTGCGACACAAAGATCGCAAGTTCGAATCCCAACTGTACCTATGAGTTTTTCTGAAGTTCAGTGATTAATCACACCACGAACTTTACGGTGAAGGAAACATCGAGAGGAAACCTGCATACGTCTGAGAAGAAATTCAAAGGCGTATGTATAGTCGTGCTTGAGTAACGGCGATGGACTCGCCATCTGTCACGTTGACACCTTAAACATATATGAGGCGGAAAGTGGGCCTACTCCTTCGATTGTGGAAGGCGTGAGGATATATTATATTATATACTCTCTGCCTACACCGTTAGAGACTCGGCCTGATGATACGATGATGATGATTAAAAATTATCCAAAACTTCCTGCAGCTTTTATTGGAAAGGCGAACTGTATACTTAGCAGTAGTAAGTAGTATCTATATATATATATATATATATATATATATATATTTGTGTGACGGAATAACTTAGGTTTTAGGATTAAATATATATACTTATATATACATAATTTTAGGATTACTTTATTTTAGTTTTCTACACTATTGTATTAGGTTAACCTGTAAGGATAGTTGTAAGCATAATACATAAATAAATATCAGAATGGCAACACGTGTAAGGGATCAAGGCGCCGTTAACTGCATTCTACGAATGCACCCGAAATATCATCACCAGTGTATGTTGATCTTTGCCGCTTTGGTAACTACTATTGGTTCCGTTTCCGTCGAATTCGATTCGAACGTCGATTGTTAAATATCATTTATCTATCTCTTTTAACCATAGTTCGTAATGCAGGGCAATTGCAGACTGTAACCCTTTATAAGAATCGATTTGATATTAATTAAGACCCTCATCGAGTCCCTCAAAAAGTAGGCAGAGCTTGTAGAGCGCTTAGTGTTTACATATCAATTAATGTTGCCTCAAATATAATGTTGATTTCCTCGCTATGTTTACGTTAAATCTCGTGGTTCTAATAAAGCACTGTAGATGCAGAAAACCCTTGACTTCACAAGCGACTAAATAACCATTCGGCCACAACGGCTATATATAGATAAATGTATACCTACAATTATATCTCATCCAATTCGTGAGCAAATAGTAGCGGTCTCACACGCCATAATGCATTGAGTGTTTATTTCCATACTCAATCGCATTGGAAACGTTAAGTTTATTATTGGAAGCAAAGTGCATCTTGTATTGGAAACAAATATTTAGGTACAGAACGTGGTAGGTGCGGTGTCGGCGGCACCATTAGTGTGTTACTCCATATCCGTCCGCCCTTATATCATGTCCATTATATATCATATCCTTTGTTTATTATCATATTACTTACTCAGCTTAAAGGAGCTTTAGTTTAATTTCAGAATGGATCATTGATCTCGCTGTTCTACCAGCTAAGTAGTGTTCAACTTTAAAGTTTTAAAGTGAGTACTCAACTCACTTTAAAAATATTTCTCTGACGGAAAGTGGGTGTATGGGTACCACCTATACACTTCTGCCTACCCCTTCGGAAACCCTTGTTGGAAGGCGTGAGGATGTCAACTAAAATATAGTGATGTGTACGTCGGATTAAATTTTAGTTTCTGTAGGTAATATCAAAACGCCAATTTATTTAATGTATACAGTATTTATGTATATCGGAAATATTTTTTGTTGTCTGCCTGTATGTTTGTTGAGATAGTCTCCAGAATGGCTGCACCGAATTTGATAAAAAAAATTGGATACGTACACTTAAATGTACTAAGATAATCTTAATGCAAATGTTTATCCCTTATCATATCGAATTGCGGAACGAAAGTTTGTACTGGTGGTGCATATATTCGCTTCCAATTGCCAAGGAATTTCATTTGAAACTTGTATTCTCGAAATAAGTAACAAAAACAATCAAACGTAGATCGCATAGCAAGAATAGTTTACGCAAAAGTGAAAGACAGGAAAATATGAAATTGTATTCGCGATAAAACAGCGTCCGGCCAGAATGTGCTAGATCGCGGGCAAGGCAATTCCACACAGCTATCAGACAGCGGCCGTGAGTGACCTGTCGCGTATTCCTATAATCTCAACAGCCCATCAAATGACACAATACAATTTAAATCTCTCAATCGTCATACGTGTAAATTCCTTCGCCATTAAATCTAGTCGAATATCTCGTGTTATTTGGTACTCACTTGATCTCAGGGCTCAAAATAATGACATATACATATATATTTATACTAGCTGTGCCCGCGACTTCATCGGCGTGGACGGCTTTTTTATCTTTCGTAATTTTTTTTTTTACAATAAAAAGTATCCGATCTTACTTCTAATACCTCCAAGAATATGTGTACAAAGTTTTATAGTGATCTCTTAAGTAGTTTTTACGTGAAAGCGTAACAAACAAACTTACATTCACATTTATAATATTAGTAAGATAAATAACCCACTTTCCGCCATAGTCATTTTATGTGCTAACGTGACAGATGGCGAGTCTATCGTCGTTACTCCAGTACGACTATACATACGCCTTTGAATTGCTTCTCAAACATATGCAAGTTTCCTCTCAATGTTTTCCTTCACCGTAAATTTCGTGATCTGACTAATCAATGTACTTAGATCAGAAAAACTCATTGGTACAGTCGGAATTCGAACTTGCAATCTTTGTGTCGCAGGCAACTACTCGAACCACTCCGCCATGCCGGCATGCATTTTAGTGATGGCCATGCATGGCAATGAATTGCTCCTCTTGTACAGAGTTTATATATGTAACTACCCCTACGTAAAAGGGAACAAATGTTAAAAAAGCAAACCGGGGAGTTTGTTTCGCCGTTTCTTCTCCTGGCAGGTATTTTTTTTTGGAAACGGTGGTAACTTTAGTCTATATTAAACGTGACGTTCAATAAGTGTTCCCTGTGTCCCTTATGTTGAATAAAATATTTTGATTTTGATTTTGCAAAGAAAACATACTTTTATATACTGGAACATGATCTACTCATAAGTGCATCAGCAATGAAGATTTTTGTTTTCGTTTCCTGAACAACTGGATAAAGAGACAAATACAAATACGCCTACCGGAGCCTACCATACAAAACTTACCGTCGTATTATCCATATGAATCTTAATGGTAGGCAAAAGCATTCGTTGTCAATGTAGCCAGGCGGCACGCTATAAGCAATCTAGATAAGGATGCACTCAGCTCGGAATCATTACTGGATGCGTCAGATTAAGATTAGCATATGCTTGTATGCATTACCTAAGTAATGCATTTTAGCATTATCCTACAGTGACTTTAAGCCGCTTAGTTCCATAGAACTTAGTAACTGAGTATCTTTAAACAGTGAATAGCTACATTTGATTATCAAAGCTTGCAAAGTAAGGAACTAAATGTCCAATCTTAATATAAACATGGGAAGCGTACAGCCGGTTTCTGGTACAATTTTAGCACGACGAATTAGTCAACAGATTGTCACAATAACAATCTGTTAACAATCTGTCATCGAGCGTTGAGTTTCTAGAACGCAAATCATCGAAAAATTAACTAATCTACTGTTGACAGCTGAATTATTTTTTAAAGTATGTCTATTTCCCTCTAGCATATAGCTTCGTCCTTGTCTTCCGGGAGCTGAAGTTTCGTTAGTTGGACAAAAGTTTGATTTGTTGTTGTTTATCTTGTTTGTTTAGGTACTTCAGTTTTCGTGTGATAAACAAGTGTAAAGAATATAAATAAATAAAGAGTAAATGTTAAAATGCCGCCGCTGTCGCGTAAACATTACACAGAACGCGATTTATCTACTTATATTTTATTCCAATACCTATATTATATAATTTATAGTAATTCAACATATAGGTAGGTTCCCGACAGGGCTGATGATGATGATTTGAAACTTGCCAATTTCTAATAGTTTTGCTATTATTAAAATATTATTTCGATTTCTGTAACTTTACACACTTATGTCTTAGGGTTTGTCTTAAGAGATTCATATTAAAAAATTATCAGATTAAAAATTAAATAAAATTATATGAATAAAAAAATAACCAATTCAAAACTAAAAATCAAAAGCAATGTACTATTAATATTTCAACGTAAGGAATTAGGAAACCAAATAGCATTATTGATACAAATTAAGTTTTATATTAATATTGTTATAAAAAACGATAAATAAAAATCGATTATTTTGTAACATCCCTATATCCTATTAAATCCGCTTAGAAATTGCAGTTAAAATCGGAATACTTGCGTTAACACGTCGATAATTCCTTGATAATCTACAATTAAAAATTGTATGTCAACAATCTGTTAACAAAGAGAAAATGCGTTCAGAAACTCAAAATGGCTCTAATCGGCAATTGATTTGGGATTTGACATACCGTTGACAAACTGCCAACAGTTTGTCAGTTGAAGCTTCTAGCAACCCAAACTACGTCTAATCAGAGATTGACAATCTGTCACGTAATTTTATGGATAGAAATGCGTACGAGAAACCGGCGGGTAGTGGCGTCAAGTTATACAATGTACCTGCTAAAGATAGAAGTATGGTGAAGTATCTACCTAAGTTAAGAGAAGTAGGGCATAACGGATTTTCTGTTCTAATTCGGAGCTGCCCGACTGGGGCAGGACCTCCACCTTATAGAAGTCCGTAGCCAAATGACACAATTTTTGTGTTGTGTTCCTACGCGGTGAATAAGGATTCCAGTAATGAGCTCCTTGGGGAGGGAGGAAGGATTATTATAGAGGGATTGGACCTATTATGCTGCCAACACACTATAACTCTCCGAACACAGAGCGGCAGCGCGCAAGTGATACTTCGGTATCGTGAGTGTAAATAGTCTACGGTAACCGTTTCTCATCAGGTGGGCCGTATGCTTGTTTGCCCCTCAGGTTCTCTCTCTCTATACACGCCTTCCCACAAAGGAAATCCTTACGGGTATTCCTTCTTCGGAATATGAATGCCCCTTAAGGGCTCCCGACCTCGAAGTGCCTACCCCTTTGAGGTGCAATACAATACCTTTTTTCGACTGAGATACTCGTATACTAAGGTGCCAACGTGACAGGGTCACGTTGCCTCGCCGTTACTCAAGCCCGACTATACACGTCTTTGGATGTCTTCTCAAACGTATGCAGGTTTCCTCTGCATGTTTTACTCCACCGTAAAACTAATTGTAGGATATTCACTGTAAAAGTGAGTCTGTTAAGTACAGAAAAATTGCGTTACAGGTGACTGCTTGAATCACTCGGCCACCATGGCTCAATAATTAGTTGGTAGTGAATGATGTATGAATTAATAATGGAAGAGCAACGAGAAGTGATTTCACACTACGCGGACATCAAACCGACGACCGTCTGGTCTAGTGGTTAGCGCTCCTGACTGCGAAACTTGAGGTCGCGGGTTCGAATCCCGCTGAGGACAGATATTTGTGTGATGAACACGAATATTTGTACCTTAGTCTTGGATGTCCTATGTATTTAAGTATATATCTATCTATATAATTAAATATATCGTTGTCTAGTTACCATAACACAAGCTTTGCTTACTTTGGGACTAGGTCAATTTGTGTGGAATTGTCCCAGGTATTTATTTATTTTTATTTATTATCAAACGTCAGCATTTGTTTATTGTCTGCGTACTCCTACCTACCGCAATGTCGTTGTAACGAAACGTTTATCGCTAAACGTGTAATAGCCTACCATGCGTTTTACGACGTCGTTCCAAGAAACTCATATCGCAGTTGAAGAGGTGTGCTAAAATTATACGAAGACAATCTATCTTTTTCACGGTATACCGTTATCTTTCCATTCTCAGCAAAATGTACGAACAGCCAACAGTAACTTTAATTTACATCTAATATATCTTGTTAAGTTATTGAGCTGGCACAATTGCACAAACTAATGTGCAGTGCTACTCAGAATTTTATTGACTTTACAATGGTTTTAGCGGTTTCATCCGTATTAAATACTTAAATAGGTTTAATTACTTGCTTTGTAAATTCTCTATTAAACCATTCAGATGAACCTTAAATTACTATCTATTGCTGAAATGCGCATTAAAATTCGTTGCGTGTTAGTGCATTTTAAATGGTCTAAGCCTCTGTCAAGAAGCGTAGAAATTAGCGACTTCTTAGTTACATCGCATATATAATAATTCTACTTCACTAGAAACTAATACATGTGTTAATTAAACGCGCGAGCAATGTTAACCTTTGTTTTCTTGTATAAGTGACGTCATCTTCACGGCTTCCCACAAGGAGTAGGCAGTGGTGAGTAGGTAGTACCATCACACCCACTTTTCGCCGGAGTTATATTTTAGGTAGGTACCAGCGTGACAAATGGCGAATATATACATCACCGCTAGTCAAGCACGACTATACATTATGTACGACTTTGAATATCTTTTCATTGTGAAAAAACATTCAGAAAAAATAATTGTTGCATTGTTACAGCATTCGGCCACGACGACACATGTATTTCTTATGAAAAATAAATATCTCAAACCACAATACCATTGGTGTTGCATGCGTGTACTGGCGGCGATAACCACTCGCCATCAAGCGGAGCTCATATTTATCTGCCTTACGTGTGCAAGAAACAAAAAACTTGTACAAGAATCCCGCATATTCACCAAACAAATTAACCAGAACTTTCTATGTAGGTACTTCAGAAGGCATTTGGGATGGGTAGTTTAGCTCCAATGATCCAGCCAGGAGTTAACAGCCCGAACGCAAATATTTACATGAAATACCTAGTAAACCATTTTGTTATGTCTCATGCAAAATTAGCACAGTAGTATTTCCTACTTAACTTCCAATAAACTTTGCTAGCGTTACTAAAATGCTTTTTAGATGAGATGAAATTCCAAAGCAAGTAAAACAATATGCTGTGGACACGTGCGCACGCGTTTGTGTCGCATAATGGCAGACGCAGTTGCGCGCATAAATCAGCTGTGCTGTGAACTTGACGGGCGTTACGTTGTTTTGAAGCGTCAAGACGGATCTATATAACTATTACACCACGAGCTTTACGGTGAAGGAAAACATTGAAAGGACACCTGCATACGTTTGAGAAGAAATTCAAAGACGTATATGAGTCGTGCTTGAGAAACGGCGGAGAATACGCGATCTGTCACGTTGGGGGCACCTAGAATATATCTCCGGCTAAAAGGTGTGTGGGTATTTAATGTATAGTTTAGAATACCTTAAATAAATGACATACAAACCGTTGCACATAAGATATGAGGCGTGTTAAGACATAGCGTGTTATACGTATAGATCCATCCATATTTTCAGTATCTCGTTATCGTTTTGTGTCCACTCAGCTGCGATCAACGTAATTAAGATGGGAGATTTTATTCGTTTTACATTCATTTAGTGAACACAGATCATTCGCGTAATCGTGTCGAGAGGCTGACCTGTTACTAGTCGAGTTTTTCTCGAAAAAAATATTGAAATGACTGAAGAATGAATTGACAGATGTGATACGGTGACCGTTGAGGTCTTTATTATCACGTTCTTCAGAATTAAATTTAAAAGGAAAGGTCTTCTACACCTGCAAATCTGAAGACTGACGAATGTGGATGAAGCGAAAGAGGTATGTAAGTCTAGAAAGTATGGGCTCTCTACTCTCTTTGTCAGGGCTCGGCGACTCGGCGTTATGATATGTAATATGTATATAGTTAGCTTAAATTTATGAAATGGCATACGTCTGAGAAGCAAGCAAATAAAAAGGCGTATGTATGTAATAGTCGTGCTTGAGTAACGGCGATGGACTCGCTATCTGTCACGTTGGCACCTAGAATATATCTCTGGCGGAAAGTGAGTTTGCGGTTACTACCTATATATCTCTGCCAACCCCTTGTGGGAGGGCGTGAGGATAATATATTTCTAGTAAAAACACTTTAACTGGGCTACATATCTAAAACATAAACGAGCCATGAACGTATCTCTACAAACACGACGAGAAGAGATCGCCAGCAAAATCGGCATCCTTATCCATTAACATACCATCCAAACATCAAGATACCTGAAAATAAACTGTTGCCGTAACTCATTGTGCTTCGAAACCATACTCTCAGCAGTTACATTAAGGCACAAATTTCACTGAAGTCGCCCCACGGTTCTTTGTTGCACAGTGGCTTGAGGACAATTTTGCCAGTTTCAAAGCTCAGAATTCCGTCTACGTAATCTATTATGCTATATTTAATAATTATAAAAATACGCCTTCCCACAAGGGTCCCCGAATGGGTAGGTAGAGATGTATAGGTAGTACCTACACACACACACACACCCACTTTCCGCCAGAGATATTTTAGGTGCCAGCGTGACAGATGAAGAGTCCATCGCCGTTACTCAAGCACGACTATACATACATCTCTGAATTTATGCTCAAGCGTATGCAGGTTTCCTCTCGATGTTTTCCTTCGCCGAAAAGCTCGTGGTATAACTAGTCACTGTACGTTCAGAAAAACTCATTGGTACAGTCGGGATTCGAACTTGCAATATCCGTGTTGGCTACTCGTATATTTTTTGTAGGTATTACTCATACATCTCGCTACCGTCGTACAATAATAACGTGGAATTTATGAAATCCTAAACGTGACAGTGCTTGGCGAGATCAACAGAAATAAACATGAGCAAAGGATTCCTTGCGTTATAAACATGCAAGTTCATGAAGTTAAGCATATTTAATAGGTACTGGACCAGTCATAGACACAACATTTTCATTAAACTTTAAACTTAGCATACCTACTACTTACAGCACACATGGTGCTTGAGATTTATGCTATTAATAGTTTATGCAATAATAATAAACTCTTTATATATACTAAAAAAAAGCGTAAAATAAAATGTAACAAATAGCGTACAATTTTGATATTACAGTAAAGGGCTTTTGCTCGAGCTTTTAATTAATAAGTGTTTTTCCAGGAATAAAACAAATACGATGTGCTAATTGTGCCAATCTCAACAATTTCCATTTAGCCTTCCTAAAAACTATCGCATTTTAAATATTATTAGGTCATGTCTCTTCTTCTATTTTTTTCTCAAACACATACAGGTTTTCTAAAGACGGCTTCCATCACCGTAAAGCTCGTGGTATTACAAATCATTAGGCTTCAGAAAAAACTAAATAGAATAGGCAATACTATAATACAGTAGTGGAGATCTCTACTTTGCATGTGACTGCAAAATATATACCACTAATATATTCTTACATAAGTACATAGGTACATATCATCACGCCGAGTCCCTAACGGGGTAGACAGAGAGTATAGAGCGCCAGTTCTCTCTAGACTTACATACCTCTTTCGCTTCGTATTCTTGACGTTCCCGTCCTTGAGCGTCCGATCGATTTGATCTAGGTAGTTGGAACGTATATTCTTCATATCCAATTAACCACTCGACCACCACGGTCCTCTTGTCTTAACAATACTTATACGTTTTTTGACCTGCAACGAAACGCAGTGACGACGAAAATAAAATGATACCTTTAAAGTGAATCGTGTCTCATAGCAGGTTATTCTTGCCAAGTTTAAACCTTAGTTAAAACTTGTTTTCAACTTGTCGCCATTGCATTCGTCATGCAACATTTCAATGTAAGAAAACAGATTTCTGGAAAAATATTCAATGATTAAAATACTTTCGCTACGTAACTTGTTTCAACAATGCTTTCTTTTCCACGTCCGTTTTTGGATGATAATGTTCAAGCAGCTACTTAAAAACCTTACTTTTCATATGCCACTTCCAGTAGGTATATACAATGTTATGTCTGAAGTTTTATAAATATCGCCTTCCCACAGGGGTCGCCGAAGGGGTAGGCGATATGGTGTGTTGGTAGTAGAGGTATCCACCAACCCACTTTTCGCCGGAGATATATTTTAAGGTGGCAGGATGAGATGATATGTGACATGAGTGATGCGCATGCGCAATAAAGGTGTTCATACATGCTCAGTTATTATTTGCAAAGTATATACACGATAATAAATACGCAAAAAAAATATGTTGCTTATTAAACTCTTTACAATTTCAGGCAACCCCAACGACAAAGTGTTATACGGGCGTCCGAATAAGCGCCGCAGCGCATCCTTCCCGGCTCCGCGGTCGCTTGACAGGCGACACTCTCTGCGGATCTTTGGTTCGTCCAGCAAGTACCTGCAGCGTTGTGCTTCCACCAGGAGCCTCCACCACAAAAATACCAACACCACGGACAGTTCATCCTCCACCGATTACCCGCCGAGCGTCGAATCGCAGTCGCCCAGTAAGTCTGCCCTTATTCATACATAAATATCCAGCCACATACATCGAGTTACATCAAGTTACGTCGAGTCCGTTGCGACGTAGGCAGAGAAAGAGCAGGAGAAGACTTTCTAGACTTACAGACCTCTTTCGCTTCACTCACCTTGATCAGTACGTGCTCCTAAAATGGTGGTAAGTGAAACAATTCTGGCAACTTCATGGTCGGCTAAGCCGTAACCTAAGAGCGCCATAGGTATAGCATAGATATCAACTGGGGTGACCTCATAAGGGGTCCTCAGCTCTGCCAAGGCTTGTTAAGTCCTAGAAACCTTACCCACCGTAGAAACAAAAGACGACCCAAAAGCTGTATTACTGTGGGATATAATAATACATTTTCCTAACCGTTATTGAAGAACTTCATGTTAATATTCTGTCACTAGGTTGAGTTGTACTGTTTTTAAAACACGTTATTAAGGCATAGTAAATAATAACCAAATGAACGTCATGTTGCGTTTAAAGGCACATCCCCATTTCGACGTTCAGCTGTAAAATTTCTTCATTATCTATGTTTAGCATTTACAGAATACAAATGTAACACAACTGTTTCCGTAATTCCAGAGAAAGTGTCCCTGCTGTCCCGCTTATTTAGACGAAGCGGCCGCAGCAAGCAGACCCGCGCTATGAGCACCTTCTCTGCGCAGTTCCCGCCCGCGGAGTGGTTCAACTCCAAGGCGGTGCACCTGCACTGCGTCGCCACGCAGACTAACTCGAAGGTACCACTATTTAAACAACGTCCATCAATATTTCGTATCATTCGTGTTTTCACGAACGAAGTGTCCTGTGAAATTTTGAAATTGAAAAGGACTTTGAATAGGACACATTATGGCAAGACTCTAAGGTTTATATACCTAAACACTATTCAGATTTCACGACTAAAGAGATTGACGTGACCGAGTTGGTTATTACGCCTTCAACGCAGACTAAACGCAATGACAACACGATGGTTTTAGAGAAACCTTTGAATGGCTTCTCAGACGTAGGAAGGTTTCCTCTCGATGTTTTCCTTCACCGTAAAGCTCGTGGTGTGACTAATCACCGCACTCAAGTTCAGAAAAACTCATTGGTACAGTCGGGATTCGAACTTGCGATCTTTGTGTCGCAGGCAACTACTCAAACCACTCGTATATGCTACCAATCATAGTAACTTATGTTAACATAATATTCTTCTTTTTGCAGGAGTCGTTGCAAAGTCAAACATCTTTCGTATCATCGTACTACGACGGTTCTGAGATTAGTAATCGGTCTTCGACGCTCCCTCGGAGGCACAAGAGACACCTGTCCACCGAATCCGGGATAGCGGGCTCCGTGGCCGGCCATTACGACCACTCGCCGATCAGACAATCAAGCCCTAGCTCTGGTAGTCTTCCAAGGTCTACTTTAAGTAGGAGCTCCACTAATAAAACTATCCTAGACCACTTTGGATCACCACAACGCAGCATCGATCCCAAACAACGGGACAGTCCAAGTGAAAGTCTTAGAAGAGACTATTCCAACTCAGATCACGTGATGTCCACCAGCGGCCCTTCTAGTTTAGAAAGCACTACACCACACCGCACCCCGAGGAAGGATTTAAAAAACGGTCAGATCGATCAGAATGTATTAATGAAACGAAGCTACCAGACGAGTAGCAGCGGCCATTCCAGCCTAGAGTCACACATATCCGACCGCACTCTGAAACCTTCGCCTAGTCACAGCCACGCGCCCGGCCTTAGCAGAGCACAGTCACTCGTCAAAGTCCAGAGCCTACAGAGCTCGCCCAAAAGCCTGCACAAGTTCAGAAACAAACCGCCCATTATCGGTGGAGAAACGGTAAAAAATGGTAAAAGCACGTCACCCAAAAGCTCACCAAAAAACTGTCCAAGCACGCCCAAAAAAACCGCAATCCCGCTGCATAAAACCTTGGCCTCCAAAGCAGAGAATCCATCGACGACAATGCTGGCCAGTTCTAATTCCAACAACTCCATAACACTAAAAGTTACCACAAATACGATATCACAAAACGGTGGCGGTACTAACACCAAAGTTTATGTACAAAACTCCCCAGTACGATCCGTTATCACATTCGAAAACGGCAAAGTTACAGAGACCAGTAACGGAAGCAACATATACATAATCAACGATGATAGGCAAGTAGTATCGGTGTCGCAAAATGGTGTTCCTAACCAGACATCAAAAAACCCAACTGAGACTTCGTTCGACGTTTGTGTCGAGAAAAACAAACAGCAGATGTACCAGGAACCGGAACCTATAAAAGTACAAGAGAATAAGTTCAATAAGAACTCGATCAACGACACGGGTATGAATAACAATCGTAAGCTTTCTTTACAAATAGGTGGTGCTACAAACAACAACAGTTTTGTATATAAAAACCAATTAAATAATACAAACGAGGTCGCTTCGAACCCGGCTTCTCCGGCAATACATAATAACATTCATAATACAGAAACTATTGCCAACAGCAACCCATCGACACCCACTAAAAGTTATGACAATATTATAGGTTCGCTGGGCAGTCTGAGGTACCAAAAGAACTCGCTGTCGTCAGCCAACAGCGGAATCCAAACGAACATTAACTCGAACAGCGAACTAAAAAGTGTTGATTTATTGAAGAAAGCGGCGGCTCTTCAAATGTTGAATGGCCTTCCGAGTGTTAACAACCGAATGAGTTCAGATTCCATAGCGAATCTTTTGACGAAAGCGATTGATCAGAAGCCGACGGTGTTAGGATCGGAGCCCAATTTGGCGAAGAACCAGGAACCGGTGAAGGACATCAACATGTCCGCAGAGAAGATAAACTGTTTGGAGAATAAACAGAAGAGGTACAGCCTGAGTCAAGATAGTAAGAAAGAGAACCAAGATTTTTATAATTTTCCCAGCTTGAGCGACTTGAGCTTTAACTTTACTAGTTTGGCTGCTCAGAAGATATTAAAAGGGGTCAGTATTAACAGCGTGGACACGCTAGTCGAGTTGAATATGGCAGCCAACTCGGAGAAGCAAAATAACCGCGAAGTCGCCGCGGTCTGCACTGACTTTGGCCTTGTATAGTGTCTACTAAACAGTTAATGATTTTGTTTAAAATGTACAATAGTAGTGATAACACTTACTTAAGGTAGTTGTTTAACGTATTAATAACTACTTTAAAACATGCTTTAGATACGCACTATGTTTAGTTTGAGCCCAATAGGTCCGTGTTTAAGATTTTGTACTCCCTATTATGTCTAAAACATCATTGTATATCTCTTGTTAAAAATTTGTTTGTCTTTTACTAACTTATCATCGAATTGACGTAGAAATTATTTAACATATAATTCATTAGTGTAACCATATTATGAATTAACTGAAAGAATCTGGTGACTCTTACTTTGTAGCTCACTGGGAACCATCGTGACAATAAGTTTTTCAATGTGGCCTAATTACATGGAAATTTAGTGCCTAATTCTAACTATAAAGAAAGATTAAATATAGAAACCCTCCACTATCATACAGTTCACATCGTAGCAAGAAAAATAATTCTGCATTCAGTTTCCAAATAAGTAAAACCTTCTGACTCTTGTTACAAAAAAAACTTGATCTGTTTTGTCATCTTTGTCTCAGACAGACATATTTTAAGAATCGGGCCTTGAAAAATCTTGGCCTTAACAATTATTTGTAATAAGGGGTCAGAGGCCTAGAGTTCATGTTGTTTTTAGAAGAAATTCATTACAGCTTTGTTCAATGAGATGCTTAGACGCAAGCACTGTATTTGTGCCATCAATAATTCCAGTGAAAAGTTGAGTACAAAGTAGAATATCATGTCCATTTAAACTCAGGTTCCATCAGCAGTGAGAATTTATAGGAATGATTTATAAAATATATGTCATGTAATAAGTGCCATAAAAACCATAGTATTATGCATGTGTGGGCAAAGACCAGACAGCCTGATTCTGTTAGAATTCTCTAAAATAGAATAACAATACATATTTTTTTGTTTGGCAATAAAAAAATGGCTTACTTGTATGTTTTAGTTTAGAGAATTCACTATCGGGTCTCAATGAGCATAAAACTCGGGTAATGCTATGTTGTACTCACGAAGAAGCAGAAATTTAATATTTATTCATTAGGGGATGTAATCAGAGTCAATACATATTAGTAATTAAGTGTCCAGTAACGCCATTTGTAAAAATGTATTAACAATATAAGTTGATGCTTATAGCTTTTGTTTTATTTCCTACCCCCGCCAATAAATAAGGTTGATTTTTAGAAATTAACCTAATTGTTGTTTATTGTTTGTAATATAGAATATGCAGGTCTTACATTAAACAGGCAACCCCAAATATAATATATAAAGTGCTTAAGACTAGCATTTTATGGCACCAATTGGGATAAAAGCATTTTGAACAAATGTAAATTACATTATGTAAATACATTTAAACTACCATTAACTCTACACTTCTTCATCTAGAAGGTTCTATATACCAATTAATAAGTAAGAAACTACAGATTTATAAATTTACTAAAAAGTAAAGACTACACTTTATGTACTTACAAAATATAAAATTTATATAAATAATACCAGTTGATGCATTTAAGTAAATTCATACCATTGTAAGACCAATATTGATAGCTGTTTAAGAGCATGTTATAGTGCTGTGTTCCATAACATCTACTGTTTGTGACGGCTCAGTTTCTGTCTGTCCTTTTATTGAGTTGAGCCAATCATCAGTGGGATCAATCTTTTTCCTTTCTACATCTGCATTATCGTCTTGTGTAGAATGTTCTGTACTAATTTCTGGACACTCAATATCTTTAATATTGTTTTGTATTTCATTTTCTTCACTGGAAACTTTAATTGGTGACGTATTCGGTTCATCAACTCTAAACTTCCGTGCTACATCTTCAGTCCTAATATTAACATTACAAACACAGTTGCCTGGTGCTGTTATTTGCTTTAAAGCAGCTTCTTCAATCGCCAAGTTCTCACCAACATCTACAGCCAGTTGCTCAATAGTTTTATATGAATACATATGGTCATCTTCAGGGCTTATGTAGTCTTCTAAAAGGAATGTACTACTATCAAAATTCAATTTCTCAAAATCAATCTCACCGAAGTTACTTACGTTGTCAAATAATATAGGTTCATTTTCGAAACTTATTCTGACATTTTGAATACAATTCCTCATCAAAAATCTGTCGTCTTCGCATTGTTTCCGTATAGCGTCGAGTTGTCTCAAAGTCTTTAATTCCCTTGCTTTTAAAGATGCATAGACGCGCGAGAAAGATTTCTTAACACCAGCTTTCAACTGAAAAATAATTGCACGGTAAAAATAATGCGAAAAATAAGCAATAGAGATATTAGAATAGAATATTCCATACATTATCGATGTATTTTTCAAATTCCTCTAGATTACTCTCCATGTTTACGTTTACGAAAACATCACATTGAACTGGTAAGTATTTTCTGCTTTCTGCTAAGTGACAGGAACAAAAATAAATATGTCAAGACATGACATTTTAGGTGAAAGTTGCCCAATCTTCAAATTAGAATTTATCTCCTTTCAATTACTGTAAAATCTGAGAGAATTTAAAATGGAGTTATTTTCTTTTTTATTAAACTTCCTCAATTTTGTCTTTTCTTCACATTCCATTCTTTTTTAGTGATTTTAGATTGTACAACAAATTACTTAAAGTGTTTTTTTCCATAACGATCCTCACCAAAATACACGATCATAATAAATTAATAAACAAAACATGTATCGATATTTTCGTTGCCATATAAGTAAAGCGAATATTTGCGATTTTCATTTATTTTAACTCTTAAATACTTAACATCACGCTGAATCCCTGACAGGGTATGCAAAATATCTAGACTACATCTATACTTGATTTTGAAGAGCTGGAATAAATTCTTGCTTGATTTTATTAAAATGTATATATCAAATATGTTTACCTATTATGACCAATTAATAACAATCTTAAAAGCTACTACTAGAATGGAATAATTTAATAAATAAATCGTACCAGCACTGAACTATTTACGTGAGATGACAACACTGCTTAAAAAAAACAATATTGATTTTTCGTTTGACAGTCGCTGGAAAACATCGTCTGTTTTCTGTTTTACATGGAATAAAATAATCGATTTAGTGCACTGTGCTTGTGTAAAATAAAACAATTTGTGCTTTTAAATACGGGCACTAGCTAAAAATGAGTGAAATTCGACATCGCCGTGGTGATGGTGACGGCAACGAAAAACTGGAAACTGCTGGGGAATCCGATCAACTCGATGTATTTTTACTATTTCTCACATAAAAACCAGTTTAAAAAAATGCTTCCTAGTTACTTAATATGCAACATTACCTTGATAGGTGGATTCAGAGGAGGAGAAGGGGCTAGAAGAGAAGTATGTGGACGAAATGGCGAAGTCTTTGCCCCAAGGGACGGATAAGACGCCGGAGATCCTCGATTCCGCGCTCTCCGGGCTATCTACAAGGTAAATTATGGCTTCCTTTTGCCCAATGATAATATTAACTTAAATGTTTCGAGATTATTAGTATTTTTAAATATCTTAAGTTATTTTAAAAATTATGCTAAGTATTTGTAAGTGGTACAAACATATACACCTGCTATTAAAAAAATCTTTGTATCTGTTTATACTATAGATTTATTGAAACTTAGCTGGGAAAATTAACATCTTAGATGTAAATGTATGGTTAAAATGATTTGTTAGAAGAGTACTTATAGAGTAAATTATGATACCAAATATTCATCTTTTTGCATCTAGTTACTTCTGTTGGCAGTTACTGTACACATTTGAAATTTGGAATAGTCATGATAATGCCAACACATGCTGAATATAAGTTTTAAAGAATAATAAAATTACATTATAGCATTATACTCATAAAATATCATCATAAAGGATAAATATAGTATGAGATAATTTACTTTTATAGTAGCTATAAAATTATCCTTTCATACTTATTATGTATGTATGTAAGTATGAATTTATTGTCAACTTATTTTTTTTTAAGTGATCATAATTCTTTAAAACAATATTGTAAACTAGATGGAGGAACTGGGTGATAAGGGGCATTTTTACATGGCTGATGATCGGAGCGTTTTGTCTGCTGATTTACGGAGGTCCTCTTGCTCTCATGATTACGGTAAGCACTATTTGAAAAAGTACTAGTTAACATATTGTACCAAAATTCTTCATAGAATCAGCAAGAAATTAATAGTGATATTTCCTTATTATATTTTATTCTATTCTATTTACTATAGAAAACTAAATATACCCTTAGTAATTTTTGTGCATGGGCTATAATCAATATGGCCTCTGATTCATAAGCTAACATATGGCCACAGATGTCAGGTTAAGTTAGGTATTAACTTAAAAAAATTCCCCCTCGAAAAAAAGAAAAAAAAAGGTATTAACTTGTTAAGATTTCTTGTGAGTGAGAGTTCAATTACTAGAATGAAAGTGAATGAAATTTTTCAGACAAGCTTGAAGTTTCTGGGTTTTTGGCCAATTTTAAAGACACTACTAAAAAGCAAGATCATTTGCAGGTTCTCTGTGTTCAAGTTAAATGCTTCGAGGAGATAATCAACATTGGGTATGCAGTGTACCGCATACACGGCTTGCCTTGGTTCCGTTCACTCTCCTGGTACTTCTTGCTCACTTCCAACTACTTCTTCTATGGGGAGAACCTGATTGACTACTTTGGAGTCGTCATAAATCGGACTGTAAGTATTATGACTGATTCCTTCTTTTTTGGCTTGGACCATATGTGAATATCTATGCCGACCGATCCCTAACAATTGCTTATTGACAACAATTGCTTATTGACGTGCCATGTGTGCATTTTATAGTAACATCTAGTTTTCCTAACAAGTGTCTTATTTCTTATGCAATCATCAATGTAAGCATGTGATACAATTACGGCCGTCTGGTCTAGTGGTTAGAGCTCCTGACTGCGAAACTTGAGGTCGCGGGTTCGAATCCCGCTGAGGGCAGATATTTGTGTGATGAACACTAGTAATTGTACCTTAGTCTTGGGTGTCCTATGTATTTGTGTATATATCTATCTATATAAGTAAATATATCGTTGTCTAGTTACCATAACACAAGCTTTGCTTTATTTGGGACTAGGTCAAGTTGTGTGAAATTGTATAAAAAAAAATTATTGTTATGATATTGTACAAAACCGTGTTTCAGTCAATTTCATAGATTGCTAAAATAATATTTATAGGAGTGTACCTAATTCTTGCCAAAAAGCACCAATCTTGTAGTCGCGTAAATGAATATGACCCATATTATACAAGAAGTATACAACAATATGCCGAATTGATATTTTATAATTAAGAAATATCGTAAAGTAGCTAAGCATTGTAACTATGCTGTGTAATGAAGTTTGGGGTCAACGCAAAGGTTACATTACAAACGGAATAATTTAATATGCCATGTTCTGAAAGAAGCTTAGAAGTTGGTGTGTACTATTTAGCTAAATGTCTTTGTATATAGTTTGCAAAAGAGAAAGGCTTATAGCACTCATAGTTGAGACGTCACTTTTGAGGTGCTTGTTGCCGTTTCATCTACAAAACTTCGCACATATATGTAGTTAATAATAGCTATATGGTTTAACAAATCACCATCTTCCGCTGTCCGAACGTATAGTCTTAACTTTGCCGGTGATCACTTAAAGCTCTCGCCTTCCCACAAGGCTCCCCGAAGGGTTAGACGAATGCAGGTTCCCTCTCGATGTTTTCCTTCACCGTAAAGTTCGAGGTGTGACTAATCACTGAACTTAAGTTCAGAAAAACTCATTGCTACAGTCGGGATTCAAACTTGCGACAGGCTACTCGAACCACTCGGCCAACGTGACACAATGCAATGACTTTGTCTTACCCTGTACAGTTAAATGGGCTCTAATACTATAACAACAATGGTCAACCACTTGTACCCTTATAAATATGCAATGACAGAAAGTATTATTAATTAAATATTTCAATCTTAATTAATATAAAACCTTAACGTTTTCGATTGATGCAACACATCCATATAGAGAGAGTTGTCAAATGTTGCCACATCTAAAGAACATAAAGACATACAGTACGCCAAATACCAGCAAATATTGCACTTGAACCATACAGAACAAAATTGTTTTCGTTACGATCTGTCTGTTTGTTTGTTCGCTGTAATCAGGCGTGACAAGTGATGTTTCATTCACACGTAATTATTACATCAAATACATTTTTATTATATGCCTTAACCTGCAAGTCATCGTTATAGTAAATAACGTACCTATAAAGATATTAAGTAAAGTAAATTAAATTAAAAGTAATAATATGAAAATATATACAGATTCATTATGAAAGGGAAAACCTGTTAACCCGAAATAGTGTTATTCACGGATTTCAGAATTACTGAATCAAAAAGGTTTGATAGCTCGTTGACAGCGAGTTGATTGGCCTAGAAATGGTTTAAATTAGTTAGACGCTTCTAAATTGACTAATGTACTCGTTACTATACAAGCTACGCGTGTTTCCAAATAGACATTTAAATGAACATAAATATCCCATAGAATATTATAGATATTTTAAATCGCGAGTGTTTGTACTATATGGCGCAACTAATATACTGTTAAAGTTTCGTGCCAGTCTAACGCTAACAATGTATGTACGTAAGCTAAAAGGTCTTAGATTTTTTATTTTCCGAAAAGATGAACAGAAAGCTATTACGACCAAATAAGCTACGATTGTCCATTGATAATGAAATCGTACGATTCATATCGCATTCTTATGTCGATTACGCGTGCGATTATTGTACACACAATCACAATGACGTGCTCGTCGATCTCTTCAAAGCCTGACTCACTCACTGACAGACAAAGCCTTTGAATAGTTTTAGGCTTATTTAGTCTAGCTAGCTTTGTGTGTGCGTGGATTTTTAATTGATAAATTTATGTATGTAGATAATAAATGCGGGGACGATTTGTTAAATATAAAAAAAAAAATTCACCTTTTTTATAAGTAATTCTGTACGCTTTTGTGAAGAAGCCACGTTTGATGGGGTATATTTATTAATCGAGATATAATCTGTAGACCTAGGCGTGACTTTATGTGTCCTCTCTCTACCTACTGTCTCTGCTATTTGGATTCAATCCATTATGAGCCTCTATTTTTTCATCGATCACATATTGTGCAGTTAAAACGTCGAAGAGGTAATGTTGCCTTTAGTCTGCCTCAGTCGTAACTCAATCAAATCAAATAATTTAATTCAGACATGAGTCAATACATACCATGTTTACTTTCTGTTATGCGCCGCCCCATTAAACGCAATTATTGTAATAAAATCGCTGAACTGAAAATTTACCCAAAAATCACGGCTATTGACCGCTTCGAGTAAGCTGACGTGTCATTAGTTATTATCTCACGTTGTCAGACAAACATTATTAATATTGTTATCATCAAACTAAATCAAGAATTCTTGATTGGTTAATGATCGCTTCTGATTACAGTCGATTATCCTTATGTTATATATACCTAATTATAATTGATACGTGATTTTTCTATATAATGCGTTATACCTACTTTTATTATCATTACATCGGGAACTTATTAAACAATATCGCTCTGGTATAGAGAGGAAGAGTGTAGAGCAAATGTACACTCGAGTCTATATAGTAACAGCCGTCAATCTGATCTCATTGTTCACTTCGAAGTATTTTTATTTGAATTTACATACGATGCGAAGAAAGATATATCGAAGAATAAAACAATGCATATAACTCTAGCTCATAGTTTAAGTAAAAATCTAATTTAAATTTGTTCTGCCGTGTTTGGAGAATTAATAGCATGTGTGCTGTAGTGTTCTTACATATTCGAAAGCAGCCTATGATCTATCTTCAAGGGCCTAGGCTTAGATTTTTCTATTTCTCAACGATGTTACAAATATCCTGGGACAATTCTGCTCAAATTCCACGAAAAGCTTGTACTATGGTCACTAGACAACGATGTTTATACTTTAATAGATATATGTACATAAATACATAGGAAATGAAAGACTTAGGTACAAATACTCGTGTTCGTCATATAGGTAAATATCAGCGGGAATCGTACTCGCAACTTCAAGCTTCGCAGTCAGGAGCTCTGACCACTAGACCGGAGGGCCGTAAACCAGTACCCTTGGGGCTTAATCGAATGTAGTGCTCGTTGACATAGTCTAGCAAATAGGACGGCCCAATTAGCTTAGTGATTACTTACTTCTTTATGTAGGTTATTGGGTTAATATATTAATGATTCGGAATCGTCAGACACGGCACTTTAGTAGTCTTATCTCAATATATAAAACTAGACTAAGTACCCAGACACACACTTCCCGCCAGAGATATATTTAGGTGTCAACGTGACAGATGACGAGTCCATAGCCGTTACTCAAGCACGACTGTATCCGCTTTGAATGTCTTCTCAGACGTATGCAGGTTTCCTCTCGATGTTTTCCTTCACCGTAAAGCTCGTGGTGTGACTAATCACTGTACTTAAGTTCAGAAGAACTCATTGGTACAGTCGGGATTCGATCTGCGATCTTGCAGGCAACTCTGCTCGAACCACGCGGCCATCAAGGCTTTTTATGGACTCTGGTAGAAGAGGCAGAGACCACGTTCTTACTGCCTAGTGAAATCGATCAACCATTCAAGGATGGGATTGTTGTGAGTAAGTCCTCGAGTTAGAGGTCTGACAGTCTAAAGCAAACTAGTGGTGTACACTCTACCTCCTTCTCTGCCCTGTGAGGGACGAGATGCGATGATATACGTACGAAGTAAGTAAATGTGATTACATATGTGACAAAGTAGATCTCATATAAATTATATAAACATTTATAAAAGATTTAATTTTAAAATACATATTTAAAAGATTTAAATATCTATTTATTATTATCAGTTAGCCATTACTCCATATTGCTGTGCCCTTATACAGGGTGGAGTGTTGAATTATAATATACTCAATTGTGTTCAAACGTAACTGAAATAAATACATTTAATTATAAATTTGAAAGTATAAATTCGACCTTAGTAACCTTTTACGACAGTCGCATACAGAACAACCGTACCATGTGCCTTTTGTTATCACTATTGAAGAGCGGGAAAGAGAAGTATATATAGATACTTAATGTTAATATCTCCCGTCTCATCTTTTCAAGCCGTTATATCATCTTTCCTAAGCAAAATATATATTGTTGCTTTATCCTCTAACCTGATCGTTCAACAATAAAACATGATCGTTTCAGAATGCCGGTTCTTTTAATGGATTAATGTGCAATAAGTACAATTCGTAATATTTTTCCTTATTCATCAATGGTTTAGAAACAAGAGGATGTCGTGTATTATATTTTATACAAAATCATTTATAGCTTGCCGATCGCTTGTGGTGGGGAGAGTATGTTCACAGGGTTTTATGAATTTTTATTGCTTCTACCACAATTGTGGCAAATTAATAAACGACTTTCCAGATAGTATGCGGTTACCATATCCAAGAGGTGATAGCAATACCAAAAGTGTCACACGCTCGTTGACGAACATTTATGTTGAGTGGAGTTGCTATTCTAGCAGCATAAGGGATCTACTTATCACGTTTTCCTAAGTGAATGTTACTTTTGTTAGTTTCAAAAGTACAATAAACTAAGTCCAGATATATAAGTAATATGTATGCATCATTCAAGATTAAAGTCAATAATATACACAATATCTGTAAAGATTTTGTTCATCACAAGAACATGCGCTGGACGTGTATTGTACAAAACTGACACGGTCACGTTACACGGTCATAAATTAGGAAAAATTTAATGTATATTTTTAGTTGTATACTATTTAGGAAGTAGCCACTCGCGAGGTAATTGCCATGTATCCGGGTCTATCGGACTAATATATCGAATTTCTAAATCAACCTTGGATTCAGCCGTAACGACTAACCGGGTCTGTTACTATGTTGAGCTATATATATGTATTATGGACTAGTATCGTAGATACCACCTACGTGGCTATTGATAAAAATATAAAGATAAATTAATTTGTCGTTTGTTTCTCAATTAATTTTCTAAACTCATACATTTTAGATGAAATTCAAGATGAAATTCAAAGTCGTATGTATATCCGTGCTTGAAACGGCGATGAGCTCGCCATCTGTCACATTGGCATCTAATACAATGTACCGATCTTTTAGGATCGCCCTTCGAAATGAATTCAAAGGGCGATCCTAGACAGCCTTCGAACGGATACGGATCCGTTCGAATCCGTGTTGCAGAGGTGACTAAAAATATTCGCTCGTTATACAAGCAGATAAGCAGATTTATTTAAATCTGATGACAGGCGACTACGTGGAGGAGGATAGGAGCGTTTGTACCTAATGCAAGATGCTTTGTTCTGACCCATAGTGGACTTGCTATGTGGGACTAAGCGGGGACTTGGTTCTTTATATTGCTATTTTGCCAATATTTTGGAGCTCTTTAAGGTTTGCCGCAAAGAAACTACTTACTATGAAAAAAGAATTACTTTGTATTCTACCCCTTCTTCATGTCGTTCTCAATGAATGTACGTCTGGCATAAGTTATTTACTGACAGAAAACCATATGACACGTACATTTATGTGTCAACATGAGAAATTAGCTATATATCTGATGTTTTGCCCACAGGATTACCTGCACTTCCTCGTGACGTACCACCGCTTCATCTCGTTCAGCCTGTACTGCGTTGGCTTCGTGTGGTTCGTGCTCTCCCTTGTGAAGAGATACTATATGCGCCAGTTCAGCTTGTTCGCGTGGACTCACGTCGCGTTGCTCATCGTCGTTACCCAGAGCTACCTCATAATTCAGAATATATTTGAAGGTTTGTTTTTCAATACATGAATTGAGAAAATACTTTTAGAAAATACTTTTTTTTAGGAATATCCTAAATTTTGGGAAAATTAAAAAAAAATTGTGTAGTCATGCTTGAGAAACGTCGACGGACTAGCCAGCTGTAACATAACAAATTTTGTTGGTTGTCTACCCTTTTGGAGGTGCAGGTAGGATAGGTAGCATATTTAATCAAGATTTGTGATGAGCGAGTGTCTTGTCCCCAGACAACATTGCATGTTCGAACCAACAAAATGATCTACCTATAATCAAGCATTGAAATCAGGTGACGTCAAGTGCCATTAGGTCGTCAAAATATGCCTGTTGCGTCAATTATCTACGCTTGCGTATTTTACCTTAGAGCAGTGATATGCAAAACGCAAACTTTTCGATGACGGTACCCGATTGAATTGTTAGGTGTAACCCGATTGTAAGGTTGCTTACACAACTCGATGCGACATCGATTTAACGTTTCCAGTCTCAGCGGTAGGCTGATTGACTTGATTAAATTATTTATTGATTGAAACTGTATTCATCTAACTTGGTGCCATGGGACTATGTAATTGGACGTGTTCCTCGCGCTGTTGTTCGCCCACTAACTACATTACATTACACTTAACGAAATTGATTTGTATTGATTAATGGTAGTTTATACATACATTCACACACACACACAGATATTATCACGCCGAGTCCCTAACAGGGTAGGCAGAGAGTATAGAGCGCCATTTCTCTGTAGACTTACATACCACTTTCACTTTGTCCATATTCATCAGTCTCTTCATACATGCTTGTCGGTTTCGAGTACTCTTGACATCCCCATCCTTTAGCGTCCGATCGATTTGATCTAGGCTGTTTTTAGGACACTAGTATAGAATAATTGTAGTTTATATATTATAAAATATTTTTTAATGTAGGGTAATGCCCTATGTTTTACCTTTTAAAGAGTTATTACGTTTCTATCATTCACACCTGTTTATCGTATCGCTATCGTAAATCGCAACTTATAAATTCGTCAGTTACCTCATCGATAAGCGACATATAGTTAAGTTGAATTGTTTAATCAGACAGTGAACTTGAACTTGCCTTCGTTCCAAACATTATCTATGTTGCATGTCTATAATTACACGTCGCATACAAAATTACATACATATATAGGATATTATAATTACACTTGAACGAATGTTGCGGCTATATCCTTACGTCTATATACATATATACCGTCACTACCTAGACACCTCTGCCTACCTTCCCTCTTTCTTACATTCTCTTTTTCTGGATAATATTCTGGAACAAAACATCTCCCCAGTTAATTGAGCATGGAGTTCTTAAAGAAGGGTGTGAAAAGATTCCTGTAGGGTCGCAACGCGCAAGTGATGCCCCTGGTATTGCAAGCGTCCATAGGTGGCGATAACCGCTTACTATCAGGCGGGCCGCATGCTTATTTGCCACCCTAGTGGTATAAAAAAATCAGCGAATAATTTGTCACTGTGCCAAAGTGCTTTCATCCAATTCCATGCTGTTGTATTAAAAAAAATGCTATAGTTTTTGCGTGAAAGAGGAACAAACATGATCACAATCTTACGCATGTATAATATGAGTCTATGTTTAGTAGGCTTCTCGTGTCAACAGAATATTACATATATCTGGAGGCATGTTTTGACGTAACTCAACATCAGTATATGTGACAGTTAATTGACATATAATCAGAACGCAGACTTAATTGTGTCTTTAATGAGGGTAGGCAGGTGTGAAATTAACATTTTTCAATAACTAATAAGGGAAAAAAATTTACGACCAAAATCGCGTGACCCGCCGCCGTACGTCGAGCATTTTCTAATGCTTTTAATCTTATCAAGTTCTTATCGCGTTGTCAAATTAAATATATAAATTACTATTTGAGACTATTATAGCTTTGTTCCTTACTTCAAGGGTAAATCTGGTTACTATCCCAGTACAGATAGTGCCATCCACTAAGACGCGACTCACCAACTTCTAGTCGAGAGGTTCGCGGGATGCAGGGAGTGTAATCCGAGTCTATTAATTCGTAGTGTGCGTGTGCACTCATAGGTAATCAGTGTGTACGGACAATACTCTATTAGTGGAAGGTTGCACATTTTCACTGTAATCTATAGGGAAGAATAGAGGGACGTCTCTTCGTGGATGGCACTATCTATAGTGGTCGGGAGAAGTATAATAATACACACGTCTAGAGTTACAATTACATGCCAGATGTAGAGTCCTCTAACTCAGGCATATATAATTATAAACGTTTATACATTTGGAATAATAAATTATGTGTAGTATTTTTTACCATTTAGTAGTTTATGCGGGAATGAGGCACACACATCCTCATTAACTTTCTCATCTTTAATTTTAATAGGTTATAATAATTATTAACAACTTCTGGTTAGAACTGGCACTCTACTTGCACGGCCTACTCGAGAGGAGCTGAGCTTACTGATATTATGTATGTTAATTATTAGTTTTCGTATCGGCCTTCAGTCCATTTTCGTAGTCCGCTAGTCATATATTGCTAATTTTCATTCTACAGTCTCAATGGCGGTAGAACATTGACATTAACCTCGCACCTTTATCTCGTAAGTAGGTTAGAGGAAACATTTAGAAATGTTATAAAAGCATTAATTTATTTATTTTATTAAAATATCCCAGTTATCTGGGACATTCAAATGCATATTATAAACTGTTCCTTCCCATCTAGTAACCTAACTTCCTGGGAGGATTACTCACAAATTACTTAAATAAGTAAGTAGGTAAGAAAAGTTTTTACTATGGGAGCTAAATAATGTAATACTTCATAGAAAAATACTTAAAACATCCATTAGCGTAGAGATATCCGTGTACGGATATCTCGCGTCACAGTTATCTGCCCTGAGCGGGGAACGAACTATTCGGCCGCCTCGTCATAAAGACATTATAATATTGTACATATAGCACTTAGACGAAACAACAATAGCCATTGTATGTACGATGGCATCGCACAGTCGGCGGTATTATGTGTCAAGTCTACATTGTCATGGGCAGGGAAACCTGCCAACGGTCGGTAACTAGGGCACACGGTATAAGGGTGCCGTTTGAGGGGATCGGGGTAGACAGGTGCTACTATTACGAGATTAAATGATTTACGAGAGGCTTCATTTGCATTAATAATCTATTTAATACGTGACCGGTGACAATTCAATATGTACCTATATGTAAAACCAACTGATTTGTGAAGAAGAGACTGATGAATGTGGACGAAGTGAAAGAGGTATGTAAATCTTGAGAGAACTGGCGCTCTATCCTCTCTGCGTACACAGTTAGGGACTCAGCGTGATGATATGTATGTATGGATATAAAACACAGTTAAGTTAATAACGCTATTCATAAGTCGAGAAAAGCTGGACCGATTTTAATGATCTTTAAGGTTTTAGAGTTTTGATCACCATAATTACAGCAATAACTATGAAAGTTCGCAGACAAAATAATTGAAGTATCAGTTTGTAATATTAAAATAACGTTTTTATTTTCTAACTAATTATAATGTATTATCGTATATACTCTGATTCTGATTTTGTTCTGCCTATTCCGACGAATCTCTGAAACAGCTGAACCGATTTTTATGTGACTTTACCCACACCCTTTAGGCAGCCCCAGCTAATCTTATCTTACTAATATTATAAATGTGAAAGTTTGTAAGTTTGGATGTTTGGATGTTTGCGGTTCTTTCACGGCCAAACGGCTGAACCGATTTGGCTGAAAGTTGAAATGGTGATAGCTTATACCTAAGAATAGGACATATGCTGCTTTTTTTATCCTGAAAAATTCAAAGTTCTTATGTTATAGTGTATGAAGCTCTTTCACGACATAGCGGCTGAACCGATCCTAGCAAGAAACTTTTCAAAGCTACTTTTTCGAAATCCACGCGGGCGAAGCTGCGGGCATAAGCTAGTATTTTATAAAATGTAGAAGATTTGGTTCGTACCTGAAACAATATGCCGCAGCAATAAATTGCTATCGGCCAATAATAATGAGTCTGCATATCGATTGCCGAACTCCGGGTGTAGGTAATTGGGTCATATAAACGCCGCCACATAACGATAAATGCATAGGTGTGGTATTGGTGCGAATCTACACTATGTACTGGCTTACATGGTGTAAACTATGTTTATCCTGCTGTTTCTTTTGTGTGTTTATTATAATATATCCTCACGCCTTCCCACAAGGGTCCCCGAAGGGGTAGGCAGAGGTGCATAGGTAATACCCACACACCCACTTTCCGCCAGAGGTATATTAGGTGCCAACGTGACAGATGGCGAGTCCATCGCCGTTACTCAAGCACGACTATACATACGCCTTTGAATTTTTTCTCAGACGTATGCAGGTTTCCTCTCGATGTTTTCCTTCACCGTAAAGCTCGTGGTGTGACTAATCACTGTACTAAAGTTCAGAAAAACTCATTGGTACAGTCGGGATTCGAACTTGCGACCTTTGCGTCGCAGGCAACTGCTCGAACCACTCGGCCACCACGGCTGCTAAATAAGTTGTAAATGTGGCATAATATTGAATGTATTTCAATGAGGTTTGCTGAACTTACAGTGATCTCCTATTCTGTGAGGCTAACATTTCGGAGCAGGAAAGCACCGCGACTCCCGCTCGCAATCGATAAATCTGACACCTCGGCACCAACATTTTATATTCAGCGAAAAGAGGTTTTATTGCACCTTTAACCTAGCTTTATTGGACCTAGTGGGAAGGCATGAAGGGAGATTTTATTTTTATTTAAAGCATTGAATAACGCACTCTCTAAACGTGTACCTTTTGGTATCATTTGTTACCGTTTGATGTAGTCGCATCGCTCGTCGCTTCCTTTCAGCTCGTATGTCCTAGACCTTATTCGCCCACTTGTTACGAACTCAGAAATAGACGTGCTGTGAATCACAGGGAAATGGGCACTGCATCATAGCTCACACCAAATGTTGTAAAATTTTATAGCTATGATGCTTTACCGTTTCGTCAGTTTTGTAGCAAAACGTTATCAGAACAAACGAATGTTCGTTGGTGACAAATTTCTAGATTCAGTTGATGCAGCAATTTCTCTTTAATTGAAAATTACTGACTTAACTTGTTCTCTTACACTTTGGTACTGTCAACTGTCATGTTGACATCTACATTTAAGCAAATTTTAAGTAAAAAAAAAAAGTTTATCTATTTCAAGTATGTATTATTTTAAGGAATAAGATAATTATTGTGTTGGTACCATCAGGGTATATTGTAAGTGTAAAAAATTTTTAAACTGTTGCAAAATATTTAATAAATAAATAAATATTTACGAGTATCTATAGCCAGAAATTTACTGGGAACACCTTGTAAGATGGCTTTTGGCGATAAATATATATGGATATCTATTAGAGCCATGGTGGCCGAGTGGTTTGAGAGTTTGAGTAGTCGTCTGCAACGAAAATATTAAGATCAAGAAGAAGATAAAGATTGCAAGTTCAAATGCCGACTGTACCATTTTCGCATGATGAAGAATAGCGCATGGTCGCATCATGAGCTTGCACGCGAGCACGGTGAAGGAAAATATCCAAAAGAAACCTGCATAAGTTTAAGTAGAATGTCGTGAAGATGTCGTATATACATATGTATTTATATACCACTGAAATTACTATTTTCTTTTAGTAATTCCATCAGACTAACTAGTATATATAATTCTAGTAACAGTCTAGTAGATTGTATTAAAATCAGATTTTAGTACAATCTTCACTGCATATAAAATTTTAATAACCGTAGTTGTGACCAAACTCTTATTTTCCAAGCATTTCATATCTTTTGTAGATTTGGCACACGATATGATTAGGTGATAACCAAAACACACCCATAAAAAATACAGTTTGTACTTAAGTAAATACTTAATATCCTATCGTGACCTCAGACCAATAAAATTATGTTTTATTAGTCTTTGATCGTGACATAGTATTTATGACGCAATTATTTATTACTAGCTGCCCGCCCCGGCTTCGCACGGGTGCAATATTAAAACTAATGATAATGTAAAAGATAAAAATGGTTATGGTGGTTTATCCTTTAGAGATAATAAAATACCATAGTAAATATTTATATCGATAATTTGAAGATATACTACTCCGTAGTACATTAATTTGATCTATCATCAGCGTTGGCGATTTAAGCTTGCGCACAAAAATATGTGTCTATCAGCACATTACAAATCTTTGAATATTTCTTTATTTATTAATCATATAATATAAACCTTCCACTTAAAACACACTTTCGATTCGGTTTCCGATACATGGTTGTCATTAATATTGTTTGATATTTGAGCATCATCGTTGTTTATGGGTTGAAATAATTTAAATTATTATGAAAGTCACAAATAACACTTGGTTAATGTATAAATAATCGATTACTCATAAAATCAAATAAAAAAAAAACAAAAGGAGGTTCAGGTTTTTTTTAATATTTATCACCCCCGCATTGTCCTTGAAGGATGGAATATCGTTTTATCCATTCTTGGTAATTAATATCATGCCGAAAATAATATGTTGACCAAGTTTCATACCTATGGAAGCAATAGTTAGAATAAGTGTTTTTTGTATT